>JAVXUP010002082.1:0-161716 GCA_033070095.1 Escallonia herrerae | reverse complement strand
CGACAGAATTTTTAAATCCGTCGCTAAATATGTAATTATTTGCGACGGATTTATTTTTAATTCGCGATGGAATATCCGTCGCTAATTATATTTTTAGTATTTTAATTAACTTTCTTTTTGTCAAATTAGCGACGGAATAATGTTTTAGAGACGGAATATTCCGTCGCTAAAAAGATTATTTAGCGACGGAATATTCCGTCGCTAATTAACTGATTGTATGAATACTTTTAGCGACGGAATTAATCCGTCGCCAAAAGTCAAAATTTTTTTGAATTTTTTTTATTTTTCAATTACCCAGACCTGTAATACAATTTTCATTTCTCAACAACAACGCGCAATAATCAATACAGAAAGAAATATATATAATCAATCATAAAAAATATTTATTATAAAAAAGACTCATTATGTACAAGCCGGGAACCGGATACAACCGGTTAGGGGAGGGGAGAAGAGTACAAGCCGGGCGCGGGGGGGGGAGCTAGGAACGGGCACGAAGGGGCTCATCAGGAGTTGCCGAGTCCCGGATCTGGATCCTGCTGATCCGGGGCCGGCTCGGCATGTCCAGCAGTGCCCTGCTCCCTGATCATCCTTAGCACCACTGTAGCAATGCGCTGGATGAGCCGGTGTCTGTGGAGGGGCAGCAGGGGGTGAGGACGCTCCTATCACGGCACGAGCAGTCGTGCTAGGCAGGCCGCGTATGCGGCCTTTCGGCCGATTCACGACCTCCGGCGTATCCAGCCATCGCTTCAACCCCCCAGTACTCGCAGCCATACTAGTGGACGCTGATGGCTGTCCGGACTGCTGCTCGGACCCCCTTAGCTGTTCATACGAGGCCTGCAAAAACAGTGGTTTAACAATATGTTAGGGCATTAATTAACGAAACAGACATTGAGGATAGAAAGACAAAACATTAACAACTTAAACAAATTGACTCACATCGATCCGTCGGGCAATATCTGAAATATAGTCGACCGCCCGGTGCTCCTCGTCCTTGTCCTTCTTCCGGGTCAGAGCTATGACCTCATCCTCCTCCAGATCCGGGTGCTCGACCGCATTCATGTGTCGGACGATGTCGTGTGGCACCGACCCCCCCGTGTGCGTCGGATCTCTGTTCTGTCTGTTCTCGGCCCCGCTCTTACTCTTGGCGTCCCAGCCTGGATCCGCAGCCCACCGATCTATCATCTCCCCCATACACGGTGAGATATCCAATGTGGGGGATATCTCGTCATCTCCGTCATCGGGGCACCCTCGGGCAGCATCTTCTTCGCCCGGTCCCGTGCGTCGTGGAGCCATCGGCGGTAATTCTTGCAGATGTAGGCAAAGAAGGCCTGCTGCCCCAGTGCCTGCTGCTGAGGCGTGTCAAACGTGAACCCCTCCTGTAAGGCATTCAATAACACAAATTAACAACAGAAAACAAACTCTAATTAAACATTTACTAACGCTGAAAAAAATACTTCACCGTACCAGCCACTCCTCCCATAGGGCCTCCCTCGCAGCGGCATCCCAGTCCTTCCAGTACAGGCGTGGCTCGAAGAATCGGCCCTTCACAAGAACGCCGATCTTCGTCCTCGCCTGATTCTCCAGGATCCTGCCAAAGAAGTAAATAAATAAATTAATACAGTTCAAATATAAATTAACACCCCAAAATTTTAAATATAAGGCATGAGGTGATATTTTTAGTACTTACAGGCCCTCCTGCGTGAGCGTAACTCTCTGTTTACGCTGGGGGTCGATGCGTACCCCGCGTGTCGGACCACGGCCTCGTCGAGATCCTACAAAACACAGACATTAATACAGTTCAAATATACTTTAAATATAAGGCTAGTGAAAATGTACTAAACCCGTTATCAACTATACCTGAGGTAGAACCCACGGAAGATGGAGAATGCACGCGCGTGTGGGATGAATCTGCGTCAGGCTGGGGCGACGGCTGGGGCTGGGGTCCCATCTGCTGTCCGCGATCACTCTGTGCCTCGTCATCAGTAGGCAATGACGAGGTGGGATCCACCGGGGAGGAAGCAGCTCGGCGTCCAGCCCGGCCACGAATAGCCCGTATCCTATCCATATCTGACTTCATATAGATAAATTACAAAGACATTAACACGTTAAAAACAATAATTTGGCAGAAATCATCATATATATATATATATATATATATATATATATATATATATATATATATATATATATGAACGGATGTGCAAAAAACATCAATTCACACCAAGTTCTAAAATGTTACTACATTTTTTCGGTGATGTTACAACATTACAAGTCAATCATTTTCAGTTTGCGAATCATCTTCATCACTTTCCTCGTCGTCCTCTTCTTCGTGGGACTCGTCGTCCTCTTCATCTTATAATTCATCCTCTTCATCAGTAGACTCAGTCACATCATCTCCAACACTTTCCACGTCTTCCGCGTCATCATCTACGACTTCTTCTCCTACAAGAAGTGTTGTTGGAAGAGGAAGATCGTCCTCCTCGTTGTTGACCTCAACAGGGAACAAGACACGTGGTTGGTCGGCTTGAAAGGAGTCTAGCTCACTATCATATGTCACAGGCAATTTCTTGGACTTGATAATTGTATACCAATGAGATTTGGGATTGGCGACGTCCTCCGCGTAAAAGACTTGTACAGCTTGACTAGCAAACACAAAGGGCTCGTCTGATGCAAGTCTTGACTTGACATTGACATCTACAATCCCTTGAGAGCTAATACGGATTCCTCTACTGCATGTGACATCGAACCACGTACACTTGAACATTACTAGGTGGTTTTGGGAACCCAGATATGTTAGCTCAACAATCTCATCTAGCTCTCCGTAAAAGTCCATGCTCTCATCGGCATAACAGTCGCCATTGACCAAGACTCCACTGTTTTGGGTTTGTTTTGTTCGATCATCATCTTTTACGTTAAACCTAAACCCGTTGATGATATAGCCTCCGTAACAGGATGTTTGTTTGTTAGGGCCTTCAGCTAGTAATTTCAAGCAGGAGGCCACTGGTCTATCCATTGACTGAACCTATTGTAGATGACGGTAAAAATTAAGGATAAATCAGTATACTAATTGGCCACAGAACTCTATATAACACATAATATAATTTCGTTAAACAAACTTACAAGGATTTTGAACCACTGTACAAATTGTGATTTCCGATGAGATTCAAGTCCAGCTGGATCAGTGATTAAAGATTCCGCATCGAACTCACTGCAAACCAATATAATTGACTCGCTTATCACACACTTTCAATTATGTACAGCAATGTAAGTGAATTAAGACTTTAACTTACTCAACGAGTGTGAAACTTCATCATAATTTAGAAGGGCATATATTGTTGCAGCACTGTACTCTTCATCCGTTAGCCATCGAGTATACGTTCGGCTGAACGGACTACCTGACTGCTTGAATATTGACAATTGCCCTTCCAAATTTGTGCTTGCTTCGGGGTCATTTCGGCCTAGTTGATTTAACCTTGTACCAACATCAGGCCCGAAATATTGACTACAAAAGTTTACAAGTTCTTCCATTACATAAGCCTCCGCAATTGAGCCCTCAACCCGAGCCTTATTACGGACTTTTTTCTTTAAATGGAACATGAACCTAGAAGTTTAGCGAATCGAGTTAGGTGGAATATCAATGATAACAGATGTCACATTAATTGGGTTCGAACAACTGTAACAATTTAAGGATTACCTCTCGAAGGGATACATCCACCGATATTGCACGGGTCCACCCATCTTAGCTTCATATGCCAAGTGAACAGGCAGATGCTCCATTGAATCAAAGAACGAAGGTGGGAAGATTTTCTCCAGCTTGCAAATCGTCACCACAATGTTCTTCTCAAGCACTTCCATGTTACTCACCCGAATCGTAGAAGAGCATATATCTCGAAAGAAATGAGATAATTCAGTCAAAGTCTCGCAAACAACCCGTGGCAACAGTCCCCGAAAGGCAATATGAATGAATCTCTCCATGAATACGTGGCAGTCGTGACTCTTCATCCCTTGAAACTTGCATTCCGATACATTGCAACAACGAGATATGTTGGACGCAAACCCATCCGGAAGCTTAAAATTCTTAACCCACTGACAGACCTTCTCCACTTGATTCTTGTCTAGACCAATGTGCTTTGGGAAGTACGTCCTCCCACTGACTGTACCGAGGATGCAATTCACGGCGTACACCCAACTGACTTGTAGACATCTACTCGCTTTAAGGTGATCTTTCGATTTTCCCTTGACATTCATCACTGTGTTGAAACATTATCAAAAACGTTCTTCTCAATATGCATCACATCCATGTTGTTTCGGATAACGAGCGTCCTCCAATAGGCTAACTCCCAGAAGATACAAAATTTTCTCAAGTTATGCTCTTTCCCAAACCCTGGAATCTTCTGATCTGGCACACCCTAACCGTGATGGTATGTCAGTATAGTGCCTCCAGGTGTAGAGTTTCAAGCAGGAGGCCACTGGTCTATCCATTGACTGAACCTATTGTAGATGACGGTAAAAATTAAGGATAAATCAGTATACTAATTGGCCACAGAACTCTATATAACACATAATATAATTTGTTAAACAAACTTACAAGGATTTTGAACCACTGTGCTTTAACGTATGACCGATGAGATTCACGCCCATGGATCAGTGATTAAAGGGCATCGAACTAGCAAACCATGTGTGCTCCATCACACACTTTCATTACAGCAATGTAAGTGAATTAATCATGTATACTCAACGAGTGTCGAAACTTCATCATAATTTAGAAGGGCATATATTGTTGCAGCATGCATCTTCATCCGTTTCGACTCGAGTATATTCCATAACGGACTACCTGACTGCTTGAATATCAATTGCCTTAAATCCAAATCTATGTGCTTGCCGGGGTCATTTCGGCCTAGGATTTAACCTTGCAACGACAGGCCCGAAATATTGACATGCCTGGTTACAAGTTCTTCCATTACATAATAATTGAGCCCCAACCCGAGTAACGGACTTTTTTCTTTAGACTGACCTAGAAGTTTAACCCATCGAGTTGTGGAAGACCAAGATAACATTCCATTAATTGGGTTCGAACAACTGTAACTAAGGATTACCTCTCGAAGGGATACATCCACCGATATTGCACGCCTCTCCATCAGCTGGGTGTGTCAGAACAGGCAGATGCTCCAGTCTCAAGGTGAGCCCTCATATGTTCTCCGCTTGCAAGGAGTACCACATTCTCTCAAGCACTGTGACCCCGAAATAGAGCAATATCTCCATGCAATGAGATAATTCAGTCAAAGTCCGCAAACAACCCGTGGCACATACTGGAAAGTGACAAATCCTTAATCTCTCCAGAATAATACACAATCGTGACTCTTCATCCCTTGATAACTTGCATTCCGATACATTTCAACAACGAGATATGTTGGACGCAAACCCATCCGGAAGCTTAAATTCTTAACCCACTGACAGACCTTCTCACTTGTTTCTTGTCTAGACAGTAAGGTGCTTTCGGAAGTATCGTCCTCCCACTGACTGTCCGAGGATGCAATTCACGGCGTACACCCAACTATTGTAGATCTCTCGTAAGGTGATCTTTCGGATTTTCCCATGACCCACACAGTGTTCCGCATTATCAAAAACGTTCATCTCAATATGCATGATCCATGTTGTTTCGGATAACGAGCGTCCTCCAATAGGCTAACTCCCAGAAGTACAAAATTTTCTCAAGTTATGCTCTTTCCCAAACCCTGGAATCTTCTGATCTGGCACACCCTACCTTGGTATGTCAGTATCAAGTGCCTCCAGGTTGGAGACAATACTTCTTTTCCCATGCTGCGTGAGAACCTCATGCTCGATTGTCCCGTCAAATTTATCACGAAGATGCCATTTTATGTCAATTTTTTTTCTCCAGTGCAACAACTCACATCTACCGCACGGACACCTTATCTTATCAAGGTCAACATGTGCAGGATGCGCATAAGCAAAGTTGAGAAATTCGTCAACGCGACACTCAAAATCTTCAGCATTCTTCCTTTTCATCCAACTTCGATCGACTGACATGACGACTGAATTATCGTACTGTATACCACCTTCAATTGTGACCAGTCATTAGGCATTGCCGATGTAAATATGAATGCATGAATATTACAATATGTCTACATATTTTCCCTCCACTCTTGAACAGGTAGTGGTCCTATCCCATTCAGAAAAGCACATGTTTATAAAATAGTGAATAACTCATGCTTAGTCCCATGTCTGCGGAAAATTCGGCAGCACCTCCCCGCATTTCTCCAAGTACACGACATCGATTAGGTGTTCTAACATTCATCTAACCTTGCTCAGGAAGGTTTGACGGATGTTAGAACACCAGTCTATGCACCCGGAGAAACACACGAGAATGTGTACCAAATATCCACGACATAGAACACAAAGCATGAGTCAAAACACTATTTTATAAACAATTAGCTTTTCCAAATTGTCCAAACTGGACATCCAAAGGCTCATTACAAAGCATTACTTTGTAATGAGTACCTTTGAACGGGAACTAAGGGTTTTTATGCATGCATGCATTCAGAAATTGATAACATATGCAAGAATCTTTCCGAAATATCAAAACTGCAGAAAGATCGTTACATATGTTACCAATTCCACATTAGATAGAATTCGTTGGCAACGAGTTGAACCATCTCGTTGCCAATGGACTTCTCAAAACAACAACTAATATAAAGAAGGCAGGGTTTGTAAACAAAGAGTAATTGAACCATCTCTGGGCAATATGGAGTAATTATGGGATGTACAAGGGCTAACTGGGTTATTAGGGTTAATTACGAGTATTAATTATAGCTAATTAGGGTTAATTAGGACTAATTAGGGTTATTTAGTCCTAATTAGGGTTTAATTATGCCGAGTGGTGCTGATTAGTCCTAATTAGGGCTGATTAGTCCTAATTAGGGCTAATTAGGCTTAATTGGGTTATGTTAGGGCTAATTAATATTAATGAGGCTAGTTTCGGATAATTATAGCTATTTAGGATTGATTAGGACTAATTAGGGTTATTTAGTCCTAATTAGGGTTTAATTGTGCCGAGTAATGCTGATTAGTCCTAATTAGAACTAATTAGGCTTGATTGGGTTATGTCAGGGCTAATTAATGTTAATGAGGGCTAGTTTCGGATAATTATAGCTAATTAGGGTTGATTATGACTAATTAGAGTTATTTAGTTCTAATTAGGGTTTAATTGTGCTGATTAGTCCTAATTATGGCTAATTAGGCTTAATTGGGTTATGTCAAGGCTAATTAATGTTAATGAGGGCTAGTTTCGGATAATTATAGCTAATTAGGGTTGATTAGGACTAATTAGGGTTATTTAGTCCTAATTAGGATTTAATTGTCCCGAGTAGTGTTGATTAGTCCTAACTAGCGCTAAAAATGTCGCATTAACCTAACTAACCTAAATTTAATGCACATTCAACAATCTCAATTCCGACACCTCATATAGGGTGTCGATATGGTGTCCGATACGTGTCTGACACCTCCGGACACGTGTCTGACACATACCGACACGTGTCCGACGCCTCCGGACACGTGTCTGACGCCCACCGACGCGCACCTCCAGACACATTGGCATACGTTAATTTATTTTTTAAATGTTGGACACCGTCGATCAGACGTGGTGTCCGTGTCTGGGCTAACTAACAGGTATCTCAATCCAATTGGGTCCCATCCTCCGTCAACAATCTCAATTCTCAAATGCTCAATGCAATAAAAATTAACAAAAATCACACATTCAATCCAATTGGGTCCCATCCTCCTTCAATAATCTTAATATCTCAAATGTTCAATGCACAATTAACAATCTAAAATCATCAATTAACAACCTAAAATCATCAATTAATAATCGCAATTATTTCAAATGCACAGCTAATAACCTAAAATCATCAATTAATAACCTAAAATCACAGATTAATAATCACAATTCTCGAATGCACAATTAACAACCTAAAATTATCAAACAAATTATCAATGTTCAAATGGGAAAAAATTGTTCAAAATGCACATATCCGATGCGCTTGAATTATTTCAATTTAGGGTTCGATTGTATTAGGGCATTCAATTTAGGGTTCAATTACAGAAATTTAGGGTTCAATTAGAGGATTCTATTGATTCAATTTAGGGTTCGGTTGATTTGGGGCAATCAATTTAGGGTTCAATTAGGGGGTTCAATTTAGGGTTTGGTTGGATCAGGGCATTCAATTAGTTTAATTTGGGTTCAATTCGATTAGGACATTCAATTTAGGATTTAATTATGGTTCAAGTACTTCAATTTAGGGTTCAATTAGGGGGTTCTATTAGTTCAATTTAGGGTTCGGTCTATTTGGGGCATTCAATTTAGGGTTCAATTAGTTCAATTTAGGTATATGTGTATGTTTGCACCCGCTGAGTTAATTATGCTATGTTTAGTATAGTATGAATTAGTTGGTGATGATGGAAGATCAGATTATGTTTCCCGGTTCTGACTAAGCATCTTCGTCCAAGATTCAGGGTTTAGGGTTTAGGTATATGGGTATGTTTGCATAGTTTACGTATTATTCCTTTTTCTGGTGCAGAAATGGGGGTATGTGCATGCACGACAAGGCAGCCCCACATTACATTGATATGATTGGCCAGACAACACTTGGCCACCGGTTTATTAAAGTCGAGTTCAATATCACTCCAAGAATTGGTTGGCAAATCGATCCCTTTGGACATTCTGCAGTGCAGGCGTACCTATTGGGGGCAGAGGTATGGTCTCTCTCCATTAAGGTCACAAAGTGACTCTTAATTCATCTAGGATTTCAAAAAGGCGGGGTTCTAAGAGTCTTGAGGTTATCTGGCGGGGTTCTAAGAGTCTTGGTTCATCTGCACAGGTTGGTCTTTTTTGTATCTTTTACATCTGTATAGCACCGGTATACCAATAAACTTAGGTTTGTAGGTACTTAGTTACAATTTTTTTCATGTATTGTTTGCAGATTTTTGCTGGTGCTTTCCCTGAGGCTTATGAACCTCCAAATGGCTTCTATTTTGAAGTTAACGACGATTCACCCATTGTCCAGGTAACTGCTTGAGGAAAGCAACAAAATGTTGAGGGGCTCGGTTTTTTTTCCTAAACATCACTCATGAAACCAAATGAATGACAACATTTGTTTTTGAACTGAAGGATGACATCAACCTATTTGACTATAATGTCCAAGACCGTGTTCAGGATTTTGTAGATGCTGCTTTAGCACAGGTCAGCTGAGTGTACTTGCTCACTTTTCTCAAGCCTTAGAAAATGCATGAGTAATAGTAAGGGTGGTGTTTATGCCATATGTATCATCTGCGTTACATTTAGGGAAGTACTTTAGCTAGTTGTTAGTTCTTTATGAACCATTGTTCTAAGACAACAACCAAAAATTTAGATCTAAATGGAATGCAATGTCGGACTATGAATTGGAGTTTCAAGCAAAGAAATTGAACAAACATCTATCTGCAAGAACAAACATCTATCTGCAAGAACAAAGTCTACAAGAACAGGCCCTATGGAACATGTAAATGAGGTTTGGGGGTGTATTAGAGTAGTAACACTAAAGCACTCTTACCATCCAAAATATCACTAACCAATCAAACCATATCAAACAATCTCATTAACGTACACCCCAATCAGAGATCCCCTTCTCGATTAACCATATCAAACAATCTCATTGACCATATCAAACAAAAAGCTTTGTAGGCTGATTAGCCAGTTTGAAACTTACCGAAGTTGGCCGGAGCTCAAAGATCTAGGCAGACTACGCTAGATCGATCTGGTCGTTGAAGACTGGCCGTGACGGCTGCCGGATGTGGCGCGACGTCGGGGGGAAGATAAGGGTGTCGCTGGGGCTGGGTTGCCGTAGAGGGGGTCGCCGGAGGTGGGTCGCCATAGAGGGGGTCGCCGGGGCTGGGTTGCCGTAGAGGGGGTCGCTGGAGGTGGGTTGCCGTAGAGGGGGTCGCCAGAGGTGGGTCGCCATAGAGGGGGTCGCCGGGGCTGGGTTGCCATAGAGGGGGTCACTGGAGGTGGGTTGCCGTAGAGGGGGTCGTCGGAGGTGAGAGAGAGAGAGAGAGAGAGAGAGAGAGAGAACGGGAGAAAGAAAAGAAAGAAAGCAGATCTCGGAATTAAGGACAGACCTATAGCGACGGAATAATTCCGTCGCTAATAGTCCGTCGGTATTACCAACGGAATTTTTAGCTACGGCAATATTCTGTCGCTTAAATTTTTTTTTTTAAATCATCAAAAATTATAAACTTTTTAAAACTATTTAGCGACGGTTTTTCCGTCGTTAAAAGTCCGTTGGAAAATTCTTTTACCGACGGAATGGTCCCTCGGTAAACTTTTTTAACGACGGATTAATGCGGACGGTAAATACTGTCGTTGAATCAGGCTTTTAGCGACGGAATACATTCCATCGCTAAAGCCATCTTTTCTTGTAGTGTAACGGGTTACCAAAGATTTCAAATAGGTTCACGAAAATCCATTTAAAAGATTTAAGCTCTTTCTGTGCGATCCAAAAATCAAGATTAGCTGTATATCATCAACCCATTAATTCGATCATACAAATGAAAACAAACATGGACAAGCATAAATTACAAGTGAAAGAGAAGGGCAAAGTTGACATACGCATATACTTACCTTGTTCAGTCAGTGCCTTTGGGCAAAAGGGAGTGTTCAAGGAGGAGGGTGACAAAGGTAGGCCAACACGGGATATATACATTAACCACCGATTGATCTCTATGCAAAATCCTATTAAACTAGTGACACATTTTTTCAAACCAGTGTTAACTATGAGTATTGACATTCTTAAAACAGATGTAGAGACAAATATTTTCTATACTTCTTTGTGCGCCACCAAATTTTGCCACTAACCTTATTAGCATCCATTGTTGGTCTCTAAATGAGATAATGTAGTCTTTTTGGGTTTTAGCTAAAAGATTTTGCCACCAACCTTATTTAGCATCCATTGTTGGTGTCTAAACGAGATAATGTAGTCTTTTTGGGCATGAAAACAAATTATAGATACCATTTTGAAGAACACACACTTCTTGAGGCCTTCAAGGATTATACAATAATAAAGAATTTCACTTTTTTTTTGGTAGAAGAGTAGAAATATCTACCAGCAAAATAATCTAACAGCAAATACAATATACAAAAGAACAGATAAAACACAAAAAATAAAGACTCAACGACCCGGTAAGGTTTAAAGAACAGCATTAAAGCCCAAATGAACACAAAGAACCACATACACAAACACACAAAAATAGGACGTGAAATGGACTCCTCAAATGACTCGACAAACATCCCTAAAGAATTCGATATGATCATCACCACAAGAGAAACTACGTGAAAAAGGGCGGGTAGCCACAGTTCACCATCGTTACTGCCAATAGATCCGCCTAAGCCTGTGTCATGGCAACAAGCACCTGCACACTTGCAACCCCTTGCAGCTCACTTCCCACGGTACCACCATCACCCCGTCACATTTACCTCTTTATATAGGCCTGAAAAGGGCTGTTATTTAGGCTTTCAGTAAGGAAAGTCTTACCTTGGTAGCTATTATGACTCGGAGTTAGTGTTAAGGGCTATACTACTAATATAAATGAGTTAGCCCCCACTTTGAAAACTAACTCAGCCGCTTACAAGGGTCGCCTCGCTCTAATTTACCTCCGAGGATTGTTAAGGGGTTTTAAATGTGGTTAAAAGAGATGTAAAAACACTACTTTAACCACCCCTCAACAACATTTTAATCCCCATATTGAGCCACCGTCCCTTTGTATGGTATATTAGCAAAGAGTCACCGCTCTCCTTACTCTCAAGGAACCTGAGTCTCTTAGGCCTAGTGGAATTCTTAATTTTTGCCTTATTTGTCCCCATGCAAAAGAAGTGGTTGGTATTGCATACTTATGATGAAGCGCCATCATTCGCGATTTTACGCCCCGAGTTGGACCGAGCAACCAAATACCAAATCTAAGAAGTAGGAACTAAAAGGTGTCCCTCTCATTATAGAGAATATTCTATAATCTATCTAGTGCACCAACCATTAATTCTAACAATCATGTGGGTTCTAATATGATATACAATATCCCTAGACAGTGACTCCGTAGTTAATCGCAATAATTGAAGTGAAGAACTTCCTTGAGCCTGCCCCTCTAGCCCTCTAGCCATGCTAACATTTGGGACTTTAAACCCTAGAGTGCAACACCAACGCAAACCACCAAGCACTAAGAGAAATACAAAATTAGATATGCAATCAAACAAGGGGGAAGGGAGGGAAAAACCTATCCTAAAACTACACCCACTCCTCACAGCCATACCACAACACAAACCAAAAGCGGAGAAGGCCCTGAGTTGAGCGGAAGGGGAAGCGGCAAATCTTAGCATGAAACTACACTGTCTCCGTACGACCTCACCATAAACCAACCGCCTTCAGACGTTGCCTCCACCCCCACTAACCACACTCGAATGAAATGTCGGGAGAAGGTCTTATGTAACGACCCGATCTGCGGCCCTACCACAAGGCAATGTCTCCCTCAAAAAGGTCAACCAAGTAATTACTTATGAATTCATACACAGGATCTTATAACACCAACCACAAATTATTCAACATCCAATGTGGGGTATCACAATCTCCCTTCCTTACACCTGAGCATCCTTGCTAAGGCTCGATCACGCATAACCCAGAATATTCTTCCCAGCCAGATGTGCGATATATTTGGCTCAACCTTCGTTGCCCTAAACATCTTCTTGATGTGAGATATACTCGGGCTTGCCTTTGTTTCCCCTAAACCATCGGTAACCCGACTCGATAGGTTTGGTTGAGCTTTCAAGAGTCAACTCTGATACCATCTGTAACGACCTGGTCCACAACACCACCACAGGGCAATGCCTCTCAAAAGGACTAACCAAGTAAGTACTTATGAATTCATAGGCATGGTTTTATAAGGTCAATCACAAATTATTTCATATCCAAGGTGGGATATCACACCTTAGCAACCAACAGTTACCACCACCACTGACATGCATCAACAAAAACTGAACTATAGCATATCTAACCCCACGACACCGGGCTTGAGAACCTCCATGCCTGCTACTAACAATAATTAGTGGATTGAATCTAGAAGATCTCATTGCACAATCAAATGAGGAAGCTTAATTTGGGAAAAAGAAGAAAAAGGACCATAACAAGGGAGGAAGAATTACCATGCCACCTTGTGTCAATGGAAAGCAGGGATAGCGACGGATTCAAACTGAGTTATAAAGAGATCAGAGGGCCGAGTATGGTTGTGTTTATATATATGGAAATAACGAATATGTTGCTAGCCTAGCCTTAGGCAAGTTGCCTAAGGCTACGACTTAAACTACGTCGTTTTGGTCTGCCTACATGTTATGTTTTTTTTCCTCTTTCCTATTGCTCTCTCTATCCCCGTCACTCTCTCTCAGACACACATCAGATTGTGCCCCGGCAACCTTCCATTGCCAGCCTCCATCGCTACCTGACCTGCTCTGCCTATTGCAAATAGTTTTCACCAGCCCACACCACACACAACAACCACAGTTTTCACCTTGCACTAGCACCGCCCAATCAAGGAGTCAGACTTCATCTTCTCCACCCCATGGCCGGTCTCAATCACCATTGGCCTACCACCTCTGTCGCCGACCTTGCACCCTCCATTGCCAGCCTACCTTCAATTTGTATAGCTGCTGGACAAGAATATGGCAGATTTGTATAATCTAAATCCGAGTCCTATTTTACTAGATGATTCAATAATTATAGCTTTCTAAAACTTTGTTTGATGGATTTGTGGTTAAGGTGTTGATGTGGCTGATTGTTGGCAAATGGGTAGATACTCAGAAGTAAGGAATTTTTGCCAAATCGATCTTAAGGAGATGGAGGCAACCACTTTTTGGTAGAACTCATTTTTTAAGCCCTTCTCACCATTGCAAATGACCATGCCATGATTACATTCAGAAGACGGAGGGTGGTAGGAGATGAAGAATGGAGGCAGGAAATATAGGATCGCCGAAGATGAAGGCTTGTCAGTGATAGAGGCGAGAGAAGAGGTTTGGCGGCCGTGGTAACTTGAAGAAAGAGTCAAGAACTAGGATAAGAAAAAGAAAGATGAAAAAAAGAAAAAAAAAAAGGAACAGTTTACTCAAAACTACGTTGTTTTGGTTGCTAGCCTTAGGCAAATTGTCTAAGGCTAGCAACATATTCGTTTTTCCCTATATATATATATATATATATATAGAGAGAGAGAGAGAGAGAGAGAGAGAGAGAGAGAGAGAGGGAAAGAGGGGGGGAAGTATCTTAGTTGCGATTTACGTTTACCTCATGCGTAGGACAAGAAAATACTAATAAGTTCAAGGCCAATCTTACCACTACGAAAGAGTGCGTCTCTTGTAGGGAAGGCAATCGGGTCACGGGACTGGTTTGGTATTTACTTTCACAACCCGTAGCGGATACGAGGCGGGTATGGTTTTAAGTAAATCTGACCCGCGACCCAACCCGACCTGCTCCGCTGCATATAAAACATAGAAAATCCTAACCCCTTTTCATCTCAGCCGTCCATCTCCTCCTATATAAAACATAGAAAACCCTAGTCCCTTTTCATCTCTCCCCGCATTCTCTTCTTCTCCTATGGCGCCGCACTCCAATCATGTCCACCATCGTCACTCGTCTTCTGTCGTGGCCTCTCGACGGCCATCGGTCATCGTCGTCGATCGCTTTTCACCGTTCCGCCGTCGCTTCAGCCGTCGCCTTTAGTTTCTAGAATCTTATATTTTGCACTTTGCATATCCAATCGCAGTTTGATCATCGCCGAATTATTCTGCTTATTTTGCATTTTCAGAAACTAGAATTACAATTTATGAATGGGTTTTGGTACCAGCTTTATTTGGTGATTGTGGTTATATTGGGCACAAACCGAGCAGTGTAAGGCTGCGAAGAAGAACGCCAAGTAGGTTTGGGTCCAAAAGAGATCTCCAAACGCATTTCAAGCCTCAACGACACTTCGAATTTCAGGTTGTCGCACGCTTTTCAAGCCTCAACAGCACTTTGAATTTAAGGTTGTCGAGCTATCAACGTTTCTCCAACAATTCTCAGTTGATTTACCAACATCTGAGTATTACTGTACGTCCTTTACGTGTGCCTCCATTTACGAATCAAGTTGAAAACATTTTTATCATTAAATCAGATCAAGCAGCTTATTTGCAAGAGGTTTGTTCCAAGCTTTAACTGTGACTTTTGTTTACCATGCATTAAACATGTAGAAAAAAGCAGAGGGGTCACAGTGAAGGTAAGATCCAATATATCCGTCCCTGAAATGGCGCCCTTGAAATCTGTTTCTATTCGAGCAAATATACAATTTGTTTCAGTCAGCAGGACTAATGCACTGTGGTTAAGAAGGCGTCACTGGCACTGTACACCCCGTGAATCGCCTTCGAGAATTTGCAAAGCAGCCTCCTGCAAGAGAATAACTGGAAGATATTAGAAAAGAGAACAGGCTGGGGAATCATATAAGCTCAATACAACTACATGCCTACCAGAAACGATGGTTCAAGAACAGTGCAGCGAGCATATTTAACAGCATATCTACCAAACATTGCAGAGTGGTCGCTGACAAGGTAGCTTCCTCTAAACAAGATTGCACCACCCATGGGGTTGAGATAGAGGTACTGGTACTCTCAAGGTTTAACCAAAAGCTAACACTACAAATAGAAGAGCGGTACAAAAGGGCGGCAGTTATTTACTTGGTCTAAAATCAGTTGTTAGGGAGGGAACAAAGGAGAAAACCCCAAGATGGTCATAAGAGATAGTTAGGTAAGCTTTTCTTTCCTTGAAAAACTGATTGGCTATTCACAGTTAGTAGCTCGGTAAGCTTTCAAAATTTAAGCTTGAAAGAGTATTGGCTCTTCCATGGAGGATGGGGGGCATCCTGTATTCAGAATTAGACTATAAATAGCTTAACCTATATAAACTAGCAAAACAAGCTAAAAAATGGTCCATCAACTACAAAGCTTCCACATCAAGGTAATTGACGGAAGCCAGTTCAATCCCGGGAAAATGGTGGTAAACAGATAAAGGAGAGTTGTGGTATATAGATAATTCAGTACCTTCGAGGTTTTGTCAGTCAAAATTCCTTGTAATGCCCGGACACAGTTGCAAATGCAGATTATGTAAGCCGAAAAACGAAAAAGGTGAGTTGCTGCAGATTGCTTTATCTCTGTTTCACTGCACTAGCGTCGCAGCAAGCTCAATAAAGCACTGAATTCTGCACAATCGTCATCCTCCTTCACAATCTGTTCATGGTAGGATGCATGCAACTGATTAGAAACTGCACCAGTGAGAGCAGAGAGAACGAAGAACTAGTACGTCCATTAACATAATTCTGAATGCAAATAGAAAGTAAATTTAGTAGAACTTCACCGTAAACATAAGCCTAGCACAAATCAGTCACACATTGATAGGGCCTATTTGTCGCAGCTTCATCTTAAAGCACAAGCAGCTTATTGACCAGATGATTTTTAAGCAGATTTTATGTAAAGAGCAAGTGTCTACTTTTGTTTGCAATTTTTAGAAACAGCTTTTTTGCCAATAATCTCATTGGGCCTGTTGTTTAGATAAGCTGAAAAGCTTTTGTTTGCTATATACGGACCAAAATGTCTTGAGCAGGTATAAGCCAGCAGGTTGTTTGTGACACGAAATAGTAATAACTGATTGGTGCAGCATTTAAACATTTCCCAACTATAAATAAGACAATATTTCATTGTAGATCAAATAGCCAAAAACTGAAGTGTATTTAACTGAGCAAAGGAGCTTGCATTTTCTGGAACATAGGGTCTCTTTCCTTTTCTTCTTTTGTATTCTTGTTGGACAAAAAAACGCACGAGATAATTGTACAGCTTTGAATAGGGCTGCAAGATTATAACAGTGGCAATTAAGGCTGCCTTGCGACATCAGTGGAGGTTGATTCTTCAAAACCAGGGTTTTTCTCCTTGCTTTTGCTTTGGGGAGTATGAAATGGGATAATTGAAAGCTTATATTAAAGGGCATGACTCAGGGGTCGACAAAACCAGCGAGAAGCAGATGGGAAGCTGGAAGCTCGAAATTTAATGCTCTTGTTTCTAGGCTTTCCCAGCTTTTAGCTTATAGGTTGACTACAAGCCCAGATGTTTCAAGCTAGCTATAAGCTGTGGAAAAAAGAGCTGCAACAAACAGGGTCATAATTATGGCCTACAAAACAACGGTGAATATAATTCATATTAATACATTGGCAGAAATTGTCTCAGCAAAAAGCAACTTCTACTATGACCATTACACTGCACTAAGTTGCCCAAGAAATCAAGTACTATTTGTACTATATTAAAATGAATAGCATAACAACAGTCTTGCTTTCCTTCATCGATGCACAATAATGCTATAAGCCAACGGCTGTCAGAGTAAGGGGGCTGTTCTTGTCTTTCCTCGTCTAATAGGTCTCGGTGTGTATAGAAACCAATTTATTGCATCTAAGACCATATTACAGCTAAAAACTGTAGATATCCAATGACATTGCGAGCTAGGATGCATTCAGCCAAGCTCAGACTGGGGAAATTTTATGGGGCTAAGCCCAAGTGTGAGTTGACTTTTACCTTTTTCAAATTTGATTTCTTAAGTGAAACAAATAAAATTTCTACATTACAATAATTATAAGGGTTTCAGAAACTCTAAATGAATGCTACTAACTAAAGCTTTAATATTCATCCTCGTTACGTAGACCACAAGCCGACCAAACAAAAAAGGTGGTACCAGTATGTTCTGCTGGATCTCGTAACCAAGAGAAGTTATATTCCACAAACAAAAATTTTAAATTTGGGCCGGTCGGACTTGCCAAAAGCCTCTAAAGCACGGCTACGGCACTTTGGGTGAAGCACCGGCACCTGGTACGCGTAGGGTGCAGGTGCGGGTCGGATGCAGCATGGGTGTGTGTCGGGTGCGGGTCCGGTATTTTTTATTTATTTTTTTTTTATGTCTTAAATACTGGGTGCGGCTCGGGTGAGGCTCGGGTGCATATCGGATCTGTGGAAAGGGCAGATCTGTGACCACCGGCGACCACCGGCAACTCCAGCTACCACCTTTTGCGACCACCGGCAAGGAATCTGAGAGGAGAGAGGAGACTAGGAGAATAGGAGAGAAGAAGAAGCAGCAGCAGGAGGAGAAGGAGAAGAAGAAGAAGAAGAAAGAAAAGTACTCGCTGGCAACCCAAGGAAACGTACGGCGATGTGGGGTGCGACTGATTCCAGAGAAGAAGAAGAACACGGAGTCCCGATGTTATCGATGTGGCTGGAGACAGTTATTTAAATTGTTGGCTTTGACTTTTCAACAGCTTATATCCACAATTTGTTATTTTATTGAAGTACCCACTTATAAACTATTACTTAAACCAGCCCCTGTACTTCAAAGACATAAAAGTAATACCACATACAAACTTTATCGTGTTCAGCTATACAATTTAAATATTTACAAAGCAGCCCATTAAACTTAACAAACTCTCACTAATTTGGTTCAAACTTTACGAAGCAGCCCATTAAAATTATATATTCACTACTTTGGTTGGTAAATCAATATAATCTTTACATATATATATATCTGATACATATATTATGATTCTCAAGATTCAAATTGTTTAGAAATTCAATACTAACTGTACATAGTTAAAAAAATATTTACATAATTTGTCGTATCCCCACCGCACCCGTATACTAAAATTTTCAAAAATGCCGTATCCACGTATCTGCACCCGCACTCGTGTCCATGCTTCATAGCCAAAAGCTTTTGAAAGCCCTAACCGAGGCTGATCTCAAATTTTCACGGGCTCATAGTTTTAAGTGCAGGGGCCAGCACAGGTTATAAATAGTGAGCAGCTATTCTGGGGCCGGACAGAGTTTGCCCACCCCAGGTTTCCCACCGAGTATACAGGCTATACAATAGCAGCAAACTAACACACCTCCATTTCCTATCCCTCGGCAACATAAGAGAGGAGCCAAAATAAGGGCCTAGACACTTGGGAAGGATGGAAAGTTATATCTATGGAAATCCTACTCTCAGTCTTACCTACTGAACAGGGCGGTAGAACAGTTTGTGGATGTCTCCAATGATAACTACAACTCAACACCTGAAACACCCTATGGTCTCATTCATCCACAACCACCAGAATAAACAAAGCGGAATGAAATCCCAAATCTTCTCTCTCCTCTTGCTTCTCATAACCCACAAACACCATAAGGTTTCGTCCCAAGTGCTAGATTAAGCATATTCATTCTTGTCCTTCTATGCCAGAGGCAAAGAGATAATTAATGCATAACTTTGAAGAGGAAGCGGCTCCACAAATTAAAGACAAACACATAAGATGGAAAGATTAAGTATATATAGAATCCTATTCACTATATCAATGCATCCAAGGCCGAACTTGGTAAGCTTCTTTATCTCTTAGGAGCCGAACGCTATCACTCAAAGTGACCATTTCTATGGAGATGCTCAATAACACCCTGACTATATTGAATGCTAAAGCTACTAAAGTCTTGTCCAGAAACTTAGCCTTTCCATTCTTCCTGATCAACACTGAAGGTATGAAAACCAAAAGGCCACCACTATAAGCACGATGCAGTTGCAAGTCTCAACAGTAGAAAAATGTCTTTTGTACTATATGAAGGAAAATGAATTTCTATGTGGCACAATCAGACCGGGCAATAGCACACCCATGTTTACAGCTCGCCGGTTTACAAGCCAACATGTGGAAACAGAGGTATGGTTACTGCATTAATGATTGCTCGAAACAGGGATGGGAAACGGCCGAGTTGGGGCAGGCATGAACCACCTACATTTAAGTGTATATTCTCTACAGAGAAAGTTAGTGTTTGTGCTTATAATCATATATGTGTCGACCAATCACCATGCAGCTTTTCTGAAGCTTTCCTGATTAGCTGAGCCTTCCTAATCAAGTGCCAATGTCTGCCAGCCCTAGCCAGGCCATTTCTACCCGTATAGACATGTTTTCCATTTCTATCCGTGTAGACATGTTTTCCATTTCTATCTCAGATGTGCAAAACATATCATCCAAGCGTAAGCAATAAGTTACCATCAAAAGATAAGAATATATGTAACAAGAATATCACATGAAAGTTAAAACAAAAAGGCAAACACAAATTGAGTAACATCCTCCATTAACATACAACCCATAATTTCTTGCAGCAGCCATTATCAGGTAAAAGATACCTATATATAGATATCTATATACTGCAACGTCAAAAAAATTTTGATCCCATACAAAATGTTAAACAAAAATGACATGGAAATTTATCGTGTAACCAACTCTTGCTAATTGCCTCTGAAGCATGGACACCTCTCCTAGGTGGAGGTTTGGTGTCCTAAACGGACGGACACCCCGACACCCTCCGGACACCGCCTGACACGTGTCGGACACCGCCAATCGGTGTCGGAAATTTTTATTTTTTTTTTAATTTTCCGACACCGTGTCGGACACTTCGTTGAGGAGTGTCGGACACGGCATCTGCAGTGTCGGACCGTTTAGAGCTACTTTGCAATTTTTTGAACTAATTTCAGGGATCAAGAAATTGTGCCCTAATCTGATCTTCACTCACCTTCCGGCCGTCGCCTATCTGAGAAGGGAACACTCACGTTACGGAAGCCTTCGAAGCATTACAGACTAGTAGCCGTCGTCGGAGCTGGTCGCCAAACATTCCGACGCCGTCGCCGATAGATCCAGACTATCCAGTCGCCGTCGCGAAGACCGAAGCAGCTGACTCGCTGGATAGATCCAGACCTCCGCCGCCGTCGCTGACCCACAGGTTGCGGCGGTGCTGGAGCTTCTTTCCGTCATCCCTCCCGTCCTCTTTTTTTCTTTTCTCCCTTTTCTTCTCCTGTTTCTGTCTTTCTCTTTTTTTTCTTCCTTTTGTTCTCCGTTTCTGTCCTCTCTCTTTTTTCTTTTCTCTCTTTTGTCCTCTTTTTCTGTCCTTTTCCTTTTCTTCCTTTGTCCTCCCATTTCTTTCTTTTCTTTTTTTTTCTTTTCTCCCTTTGTTGTTGCATTTTCAGTATATTAACTAAACAAATATTGATCAAATAAATTATAACTTATAGTTTTTCATTATTATTTGTTATTTTAGATTGTGAAATATATTTGATATTTATTAAAAATATATATATAATATAAAATATATTTAAAAAATAGCGGTGTCCTGCGGTGTCCAAAATCTGATTTTTTGGAAATTGCGGTGTCCGGTGTCGATGTCCGACACCGACACCGTGTCCGTGTCCGTGCTACCTAGCAATTACCCTATTTACTAAATAAGGGAACAGGGAAAGGAATTACTTCGATGGTTCAAGTAACTCCCAATTCAGGAATTCCACATGTTCACAATAACTGAAAGGGGTAGCATAGCATCTTCATATCATAAGATCATGACAATATATCACCATGAAATTGCTGGAAAACTATTTTAGTTATTCATTTATTTTGGTAGGAAGGTTGAATATTAACAACCTACACACCATACTTCTCTTCATTCCACTGGCTTAGATTCATCAAGGACATCCATTCAAATGCCATACTACCCCAACTGCATTACAAAGTGATGTAATGTCATCTCGATAAAGGTGTTGAAATCACAGTTCCTAAATATCCAACATCCTTAATATAAATTTGCAAGAATGATGAGCAATTGATAACCATCTTTCCAAAGAACAAGCAAAATCTTAACTTTCCACATGTAAAAAGCAAAATATGTGCATCTATGTATACTGCAAAAGAACTGCAACGAGTATGGTATGAATAGTAGTACTTTTGGTTACTTGACTTTCCCCTCTCTTCTTGACACATGGCAGCCACAAAAAAACCTATTTGTCTACCTATCCCCACTCTTCTCAATGTAAGACGCAGACTGTCCCTAAGTGTGAACATCCTTTCACCCTAATGCTAGTCCTTAGTTCAATTATTGTGTATGTCACTAACGCCAGTCTTCTACCACAAATCCCCAATTCAATCATAGATTAGAAGGATGCATAGACATAAAATGCATTCTACAGAGAAATAAAAAGCAACATAATTTTGAAGAAGATGTTCAAGCATTATACCTTGAATCGAGTGTCCACCGGCAAACCCATTTGAGTGATAACATCAGAACTCACTTCATTCCAGTTAATCTCTTCTAGCTCATGCTCGTTGCTAGCATCTAAGTGACCCTTCTTATTGTCATAACTGAATGTTCTTCCCACCCAAATATATAGAACCCTATCCTCAAATTTTTTCAAAGCTGAACCTGGAGAAACGAAAATGAGCACAGCTCTAGAATCTAAATCATCTGCAGCAAATATCTCAATTTTTTCCAAGATAGGCCATCGACATACAAATGGTTGCTTTAGGTCAGGACACGCTGAACTACAGCTCACCATTCCAGTTAAACCCGTTAACCCCTTTCCTTTGCGAGAAATATCGATCCATGGTTTGTCACTGGTTTTATCAAAAGAAGTTTCCTCAGAAAAGTGGGCACTAGCTACTCTACCTGAAGAACCCTGCAACATGAAATCTAGGAATGATTCTCCCTCTTCCTTGGAGTCTAAATTGTTGTCCGTTTTATCTTCATAAAGTGAACAAGTACTGTCGTTTATCCTGACACCATCTTGTTCATGGGTAAGAAAACTAGGAGGAGCTTCTTTTCCCTGAGAACCGTCGGTTACCATTGGCAGCTTGAGACACTTTGGCATGCTACCTCTGCGCTCCGCAATTGAAAGTGGAGATTTTTTAGACGGAGAGGATACTAACTGAGAGTGGGGCTTTGAAGTAAAATTCACGTCAATAAATTCTGAAGTTTTACATATGGACCGCGGAGAGAGTTTCGAAGGGAGAAGGGACAGACCGGAAAAGCTAGACAGGGTTGAAGATATTGGATGAGTACAAGACGATGTTGAAGGAGACATCGTAGGGGAATCTGAAAAGTACTTGGAGCTGATGCTCGAATCAGAAGATATGGAATCTGGAGAGAGATAAGGAGGTGAAGCAGAAGAACAAGAGGAGGATATTGCTGATGGTGATGACGATGATGAAAGCGCATTTGCAGAGAAAAGTAATGGTTCGCTCACAGAACTATTTACGCCTACCATCAACATGGAATCTGGGTAGACTCTAGAACGAGGTACCTTCGAAGCCGAGACAAACTCCTTCATGCTGCCAGGAGCAAACTTACGCCTCAGTGCACTCCAACTGCTTTCTCTTGCAGGAAGGTGGGTCTCATGGTCAGTCTCAGATGCAAACGGGGGGACAAAACCCCCCGCAATTGCTTTTAGGAAAATCTCAAAGTCAACATTGTACGATTCCACTTTTCGCTCACCTGGTAAACTCTTTACTGACAGATCAACAGCATCTGTTCCGTTACTCGACTTGTCCATCAAAGGGAGAAAGTCTGAAAAAGCATCCCAAAAGTATGAAGGTTCTTCCCCTTCCTTGATCACTACAATCGGCCCCTGCACTTTCTCATAACGAACAATCTGGCAAACAGCTCCTCTTGCATCTCTTTCCATGATAGCCTCGCATCTCTTACCAATCCAAACATAAATAGCAGAAGGTATATGAATAATAAATGCGCCTCTAGAATCCAGAGCAGCTGGAGAAGGGGCATTGAACATTTTTGGGACAAGATGCAAAGGATCATATGGGGAATGAGGAGCAAGTCTATACATCCTCAGTAATGAACTGGGGCTCAAAGGAAAAGCATGCACCCTCTTCTGGCATTGTAGTAACTGGCAAGCAAAACCCATATTCGGATCAGCAATCCCTCTAGCTGCCTTCACATATTGAAACGCATCATCAAAGCTTTGCCCTTCTCTCCACATCAGATAAGCAATCACCAGTGACGTGGACCGAGAGACCCCTTGACAACAATGAACAAATACTCTTCCACGCTGTTCCCTAACGTCTTCAAAATAGTCAAAAACATCGTACAGTATGCTAGTAATATCTTCCGATGGGTTGTCCTGCAACCACAAAGTTCGATACACAAAATCGGCCTTGAAATATTCGGGGCAGACGAAACCTACACAATTGAGGATATGGGTAATCCCATGATGTTTGAGTATGTCCCTATCTCTTGCAACAACGTCACCGCCGAGATAAATGTGCTCGGCCACTTTAGAACACTCCTTATCAAAGAATGCAATCTTCTCTCTCTTAACAAGCCCCCCATTCTTATCCGGGTTCCTCTGAATCGACGACAAATCAAGCTTCAACCTCTCGCCACTGTTGTTCACATCTCTCCCGCTGGGAGTGCTAGGAAGTGGCCACTCCCCCACGTCGTCTGACCCCGCTTTGGGCCACTCATCCAAGCTCCGGCGAGCAATTGACAAAGGCTGCAACGGCGGCAAACACGACCGAGCCTTGGAATGGGATCTGGGGGTTAAGGGGACGGGAAACCTCCGATGTCCACCGTTATTATTCCCGTTCGGATCTGCACCGTCTTTCTCGCTGTCGGGATTAAGTGGCGGCAGCATCGTCCGGGAAGAGGACCACGAGGCCGACCGCCAGTAAGTCTTCCGCGATCCGCCCAGCTGGCAAGGCCCTCCAGAACCGCCGCCGCCGGCAGCGGCAGCATCCTCCTTTCCCAACATGCCCAAATTGAGCCAATGCACAACCCAATCCAAACAGACAAATACCCAAAAAACCTAGCTTTTTATGCAGACAACCAAAAAAAAAAAACCAGCGGAAATACGATCAATCAGACGCCTCGTCACCAGACTTGGCAGCCCGAGTTTCACCTGCGAGTGAAATTCATCAAACAACTAATCAACCACACACAGACAGAAAATTGGAAGGTAAATCTGTACCCCTAGCGTAGCGCATGCCGCGCAAAACCTAAATCTGGCAGCGATACATACAGAAATCTCATGCTTTCCTATGCCAATTTCTAGGGCTTGTGTGTGGATGTGTGTGTATAACATAGAAATGGCAAGATTTAGGGCTTACAGAGAAGGAACATGACGAAGAGGAGAGCAGCTTGAAGGAGGTAGAGAGTAGAGACTGGAGAAAAGACTGGAGTGAGGGGAAATTGGGGGGACGGGGGCAATTGCAGTCCTTTTTTCTATTTTCAATTTTTCTTTTAATTTTTTTATTATTTATTACGTCTTTGTCTCTCCTTACGTATAAATGTGAAGTCATGTGAAAGGTCCCATGGAAATAAAGAAAATGAATTAACTACACAAACCAGCCCCATTCATCGTCTTCACGAGGAAAACGAGCTTGACACAGAGACTTGAGAGACAGGGAATTGTCTCAATCTTGGTAGATTTACATGTTCTTGACAGTTTCTTCCTTTCCTTTATGAGAAAGGGATTGTATTTCTTTGTTTATTTCGATGAAACTGACACGTTTTTTATATTAAAAGATGCGTTCGTGACGTAAACTTAATTATTTAGTGATAAATTAATATAATTTTAATTTTAAAAAATGTTAATTTAGCCCCTGTAGCTACCCTCACGCCCTTTTGCAAAGCAAATTTATGGTGTTAACTTAAGAAGCTTGGTTAAAGTTTGGTTTTTTTTTTTTTCCTTTTCTCGGACCAAAGAAACTTGTTTTTGACAAGTTTTAGGTAGTGTTCTACAGATTTTTTTTTTTCTGTTTTTTCTTCAGTTTTTTTTAGATTTTGGAAATTTCTTTTCTTTTTAGAGAATGCCTTCTTCCTAATAAATACTACATGTTTTATCATTTTTTATTTTAAAAACTCTTGTATAAGTGTTAACTATGCCCACAATTCTAAGAGACAATTTTAATACTTTGAAGATTGTAAAATACGTTAAAAAGTATATTGTATGTGATGGATGCTCGACAGCTCTCGCTCATAAAAATTCACACTGACTTCTCAAGTTTTAAAAGGGCACGATTATCTTACACCAAATTGACACTATTCATGTGCAACATGATCAAACGAGTAGGTTCAATTTTCAAAATTAAAATGTTAATTCCCTTCTAAGATCACAATTTAGAAACAGACGCTCGTTAGGTTCATTTTCGAAATTAAAATGTTGATCCCCTTCTAAGATCACAGTTTAAAAATAGACGCTCGTTAGCTCTTGCTTTCGCTCGCAGACAGAATTGGCCACCAAGTCTACGCAAGAGAAATGAAGTTTCTTTTTTTAGTCTAAAACCTTATTTCGGAAGTTTTGACTGATCCAATGACCTCTTCACATTCCTGCTTGTGAAGTCACCAACAGCATTTAGACAAACCCTTCAACTTTCCCTTTTCCTTTTCTCCTTTTTGTTCTAGTGGCTGAGACTCAAAAGTCAAACTGAAAGCTCCAGCTCTAGAAAATAAAGTCACAAGAACAAGAAAAAGACCTCACAAGATTGCTGCTTTTGTCAAAGTCACTTCTTTTTTTTTTTTCTAAGCTCTTCCATCAGGTGGAAACCTGATCGTAAAAGCGAATTCACGGGCCAACCACATAAAAAGTGAATGCGTGAAGTACTTGCATAACAGTTCTGAAAGCATTACACACCGAATGGGCGGCCGAGTGCCAGTAATTCTGGCGTGCGAGGACGTTTATATGACACAGCCTCGCTCTCAGATCATTTACGTTGAATGGGTAAAGATAATGCCAACACCATTCGGAAACAACAAGGTACAACAGCAAGGGATGATACTATGAGGTTGCGAACCTATTCTATAGATTTTAGCAGGGGAGTGGCTATTCTATAATCAAGCCGATAACAATGTGCTTTACCATCACCTGGCAAAACTGAAAATGTTGCACTCTTTATGCTTTACGAAGCGTGAGGTGCAGCTTTCAGACGCATAAATTTGCCATCTTCATAGCACGAGTTACTGCTCGTAGCATGAACCTGGACCGTTCGGAACACTCCGAGCATACTTATTTGTAACTGGAGCCGCTTGAACACCACGCCTTGTTAATAGGCATCTGAAGTATTGCAACCTGGGCAATGCA
Source organism: Escallonia herrerae (assembly GCA_033070095.1). Classification (NCBI taxonomy): domain Eukaryota; kingdom Viridiplantae; phylum Streptophyta; class Magnoliopsida; order Escalloniales; family Escalloniaceae; genus Escallonia; species Escallonia herrerae. Next base: position 134,696 of record JAVXUP010002082.1, on the reverse strand, counting down.
GTCGCCGTAGTGTTTCCTGAAGATATGGAACCCCTGGTGCTCCACAGGCGCTCTAAAAGGTGAACAGGTATCAGTAGCACACCAAAAAGTCTCCATAACAAAGTAGAAAAACCAACAGAGGAGAGGGAATTAAACAGAGGGAGACGAAGAAAAAAGAATAGGTATATTTATCGATTTCCAAACTCAGGGAGAAAAAGTGCTACACTAGAGGCATCAATAGGTGATACACACTTGCTTGGTACATATATAGCACTCCACAGGCGCTCTAAAAGGTGAACAGGTATTAGTAGCAAAGCAAAAGTCTCCATAACAAAATAGAAAAACCAACAGAGGAGAGCGAGTAAAATAGATTGAGACCAAGAAAAAAGAATAAGCATATTTATCGATTTCCGAACTCAGGGAGGAAAAAGTGCTACATTAGAGGCATCAATAGGTGATACACACTTGATTGTTACATATATAGCTCAGACAAATCTCAATGACAGTTCCATCAAACTTCTAGTGGTCTGATGGATAATTCAAGCTTGGACAGACTATTGCTTGCTTACCACTAACCTCCCCACCACCCACACCCCAAAAAAAAACAAAACTCCTAAGAAAATCTATAAAATTATGGTAATGAAGGTTTTAGATTCATAAATTTCTATTATTTTCAATAACTTCACAGGAATATACGTGCGACTACAACTCTCTGTTTCTTCTTCTCCTCCTTTTTTTTGGGCTCCATTTACTGCTAGTATTAACATTAGATGGAATTCCATCTTTGTGTCTACAGTTCATAGGCCTAATCTGTTTTAGCAGAAGCATTACCTGCAGCAGCCGCAGCTCGAGGCCATATCGTTTGCTGAACATTTGAGGTATCGATTACCTCACTCCACATGCAAACTTCTCCTCCAAGCACAAGCTCTTGCTCAGAAGCATCATTTATTCCTTCAAGTGGCTCAGCGTTATTGAAACTATCCCACGGGACGTCTATGTGATCAAGATACCAAACACCCTGATTGCTATAAATACATCTAAAGCCTTCTGCAACAGCCTTTGGACAAACACCTGGACCCAACCTGAGGCAACACAGAGAAATGTTTACGCGTAAAGCCACAACACCTCTGATTTGACGATTCGAAACTGTAGATAGAAATCAGATCAGAAGCTAACCAGTTGTGCACCACAGTCCGCGGATTGAGCTTAGTTGCAAACGTGTTGAATGTTTCTTCCCTAAGATAAGAAAACTCATATATTATGTATTTCTAAAGACAGAGGAAAGAACTGTAGAATAAGTGAATAACCAGGTACATACAAGTCAAGAAAAAGTCAGCAGACGCCCTTTTTTATCTTTGATCCTTTGATAGTCAGTTAAGAATTTCTCTGCGATACCCGTTTCCTTAACTCTTTCACTATCAAGTCATTAGACATTCTTTTTTATCTCTGAACCTTACATTTTCATTTGAAATTCCACCATGGGGCTATCCTTTTTAGAACACACTCTAAGATCCTTACATGTCCAAGTTAGAACAAGCGGGAAAAGAATCTACTAGAAAATATGTTGGCAAGTTGCACCTTCTCAAAGTAGCCCGAAGATCAAATTTATATCCAAAATAAGGAGATACACATACCAGTTGACTGGGGTCCAATCCTTTGATATCGCTATTTCTTGAGCTCTGAGTACAAAATACTGATATGCATCTTTTGCTGTCATGTTGTGCTCTTGAAGCCTGCAAATAAAATGTCTAAATGAATAATTATACACAGCAGAGCTTGGTCAGAAAAAGCTTAATTATGAATTTAGGTTCAGGGTTATGATTGCATAAAGACTCGTTTCAAGGAGGTATGAGAAACCTCTACCCCCATACCCTCTTTTTCTTCTTCATTACGTCACGAGCACTGTCGCAATCAACTACTACCCCCACCACCACTGTAGCAATCAACTTTAACACCAAAACCACCACCATGACCTCCACCACCTTCGGATCACCCCCACACCCCCTCCTACACGGTCAAAAGATCTGTAGATGCGCACACAAAACAAAATCTAGGAATTGGGGGTTGAATGATAGATAATGATCAAAAACAAAGTAAAAAACTAACATATCTGGGTTGTGGTTTAATGGCCACCTAGGGCACCACTGAGCCACACTCCAACAGACTGTAACACGTTTCCAAGATCACCTGCTCTTAGGCCAAAATTTAATATTCGCCAAAGTTTGCGCCATGATTCAAAAAAATTTATCCTGAAATTGGTATTTTAAACACATAATATAGGGACAAATATAAAACAATGTCCCCAAACTACAAGCGTTTGGCCAGGAACGTCCCTAAACTAGCATTTTAGCCAAATTCGCCCGTCAACTATCATAAGTGCTCCCACCAAGTCCCTCTGTTAGGGGTGTTAAAGAATGGCTATTAGATGTCCCCAAAGGAGGTACAAAATCGGCAAATCACTCTTTGATGATAGTTTCGGGACGATCCTCGCCAAACGCTTATAGTTTAGGGACGTTTTTTGTAGCTGTCCCTATTATTTTCTTCTCCTCTATCTTCTTCCCTTCAATAATTCCACCTCCCACCACCAGTTACGACATACTTCCTGCCGCCTCCGACACATGTTCGCACCATCTTGTCATCATCACCACCACCACCATCAAGCCTACCATAGTGGATCGAATCTACCATCAAGCCCACCACCCCATTTGATCTACTGTGATAGGATCGTTGAAGGTAGATCAACTATGAGCTTATAATCTGCGACAATGACATTTCATGATGGTGGTTGGGCGAGGGAATTTGATGATAGCTATGGGTGGTTCCGGAGTTGGGTTGAGCTGTTGGATATGGTGGTAGGGAATGGTGGTGGTGGTGGTGGTGGGTTTAATGGGTTGTGTTGGTCGGCGGGGCGTCCGCATTATGGTGGCTGCAACATATGAGTGTGGTGGTGATGTGCAATGGTGGTGGTAGGTTCGATATGATGGTCGTAGCGGTGGTTTAATGGTGTGGAGGTGGTGTTGATAATGGGTGGAGGGTAGGCGGACGGTTGGCTGGCTATGGTGGTGGAGAATGGTGGTTATGGGTTTCATAGGGTGGTTGCCATGGTGGTGCTTTGATGGTGTGGTGGTGGTGATGATACTGGGTGGTGGGAGGGTGGGCGGTTGGTTCGCTTTGGTGGTGGGACAATGGTTGTGGGTTCAATGGGGTGGTTGTTGTGGTGGTGGTGGTGGTGGTGGTGTTGTTGATGGTCGAACGGTGGGCGGGCGGTGGCTGGCTCAAGTGGTGGGGAACGGTGGTTGTGGGCTCGATGGGGTAGTTGTACTGGTGGTTGCTTCATGGTGTGGTGGTGGTGTTGTTAATGGGTGGTGTGTTGGTGGGCGGTCGGCTAGTTGTCGTGGCGGGGAACGATGGTGGTTGTCTGATCGGGTAGTTGTCGTGGTGGTGATTTAAACCCACATAGGAGGTGGTAGTGGTGGCCGGAAGTATGCCATAACTAGTGGTGGGGGGTGGAATTTTTGAAGGGAAGAAGACGATGAGAAGAAGAGAATGAAAGGGACTACCAAAAATGTCCCTAAGGTACATGCATTTCGCCAGGATTGTCCGCAAACAATCATGAAGATCAATTTGCAGGTTCATTTTGGGGCATCTAAGAGCCATTTCCTAACACCGGCTAACGGAGGAACCTAGTGGGAGCACTTACAATAGTCGAGGGACGAATTTGGCTAAAATGATAGTTTAGGGACGATCTTGCCAAAATGATTACAGCTTAGGGACATTTTTATAGTTCTTGCTAAAAAGTATAACCCTAATTGCCACAACCACCACCTACTACGGCCCATACCACCACCCTTAGTAGCAGGAAACTCCTAATATGGTGACGCTTCTCGCTTGGAAACTCGCTTTTGGGATCCCAAGTTAGGAGCTCCATGGGATCTCGTCCCAAGCTAATATGGGAACTCGATCCCGTCATCTGGACAGAGATGCATGGAACAAGTGAGAGAGTATCTGAAAATCAAGCCCTATTAAACTAAATTCCTTATTTCTCTCTTCTTTCAAGTCCTTAATGCCTCCTTGTCAGTTGTTGCTGGCTACTCTCCTTGAGAGAATAGAGCTTGTCAATCAGTGCTCTCTCTCTCTCTCTCTCTCTCGCGCGAGCGCACAAACTATACTAAATAAATGATAATACTCTTTACGCATTTATTTATTCAAGCCGCTCCCAACCTTAGATTCTTACAGGTGCTTACGCTCCCTCGCCTCCGCTTTGTGCAACTAAGCCACCACCCCACCACCCAATTATTTTTCTCATTGTCACAAAAATCTAAATCACAAAACGCACCCACCTGAATTTATGGCTCACTATGGTGTAGGAATGGTATACCATGGATGATGTCGGTGGATCTGGTAGTGTGGTAGAGTGGGATTCGTTGTGATTGTTCTTTATAGAGGGGTATAAAAGTAAAAAGAAGAAAAGGAGGGGCAAATAAGTCCTTTCATGCAAGCTGTCTGTATTTTATCCGGTCAAAGGATTTTTTCTGATATCTCGAATAGGTAGCGGATATGCCTAAGATTACCCCTTAACCTCAAGGGGTTTGCTGAAATTATTCCAAGAAAAACATCTTAGTACCCTTCAAAGCAATATAGGAAATGTCATATGTTCCTTGCATCTACAATTTTGAAACCCGAAAACTCATATGAAGTTCTATGGATTCAGTACTTACTCGGCTAAACCAGCTGGATTGCTCTTTAAACTGTGATGCCTAATGTCCTTCTCACGTGCTATCCCAGAACACTAGTTCTTCACTTCACACAAAGCAAAGGTAATGACCCTCGATAAATTGGCAAGATAGTGGAAGGGTGAGAGATGCTGCCTGTTTCGGCGTGTTTCTGCAATTTACACTGTTGAGCACCTACTTCTGAAAGATTAAAAAGCTCCGCCGTAATCTTTGCAATTCTAATCCTGAGGGGAGGGGGGTGATTTATGAGGCTCAGCCTTTAAAAGGGAAACCTTTCCCAAACTGGCAGAGCACCCTTAAGCCGCGGTTATCATTTGTGTACAGAAAGGAACACTCGAACTTTAAGAAGAAATTTTCAATTGTTTTTGCTGACAGTATAAGATCACATTTAAGCTAGGGCAGTATAAATCTTACTCACTTTAAGGAGGACCATTACCTTAACTAGGGGCTTTGGTGCCTAGGCGGTTTTTTGGTTATCCAGGCAAGATTCTTGACGCCCTACCCAACCAACCCCACCCCAGGCAACGAATAGGAGGAAGACGAAAATCAACTTTGTTAGGGAAGATATTTAGATATTTGTAATATTCAATTCCAGGAGTCTCTGTACTGCAAAATATACAACTACGAGGCCTGTTATATAGAAGTGAAGAGTGAATTAATGTAAAAGGAAAGGGCCTTACCATTGCTTCACATGTGGAGTAGAGCTCCAACAATCTGTAAGAGTGGTAAGACAATTCAAAGCAACAAAAATTAGAAGAAGCAAAAATAACATTATGCTCTCAAGTAGAAGTGGCATTACTTAATAAAGTGATATAAAGTGCAAATATTCATATATAATGCATGTCATCTATGGGTCCTGATCCCCAGCTAGAGCTGGCAAATTCCCTAACTTGCCAACGCATCTGTGGCCGTGAACATTGGCGACACGGACGGTCAAGATCGTTTATTTTTTTAGTGAACTAGCACCTTCTGCTTTCTAACAGGGAGAACAGTGATCTTGACACAAATACCCTTCTCTCTCTATTGTTGGAGGTGACTAACAAACCGACGAGGAGCAACAAACAGGGAGAGAAGCGACGAACCAAGAGGAAAGCATGGACAAACGTGGAGAGGGCAGTTTACATTCAAGCTACAGCTCACGGAGTCGAACGAGCAGTAGTGGCATAATGGTGAACTTCACTGTCCTCGGGCGCTGAAAATTCGTCAAAAAAACTAATGGGCCATTCACATCACCAATGTGGATGACTGGATACGCGTTCACCACTTAGGGAACTTGCCAACATCATCGATGGATCAGCTCCGATCATATATGTATATATATATATATATGATGGGATGGGAGCTGATCCATCATATATGCATTGTTGATAGTCGTGATAAATGTTCATTGTCCTCTACAGAATGTAACGAGCGGTACATTTAGCAAAATACCCCTGCTGTTGTATTCACCCAATAACCCATATACAGTTCTCTCTCTCTCTCTCCCTCTCTCCCTCTCTCTCCCTCCCTCTCTCTCTCCCTCCCTCCCCTCCCCTCCCCGCCCCAATCTCCCCCTCTCTCTTTCCCCTAAGAACGAAAACCCAAATGAACTACAGTTCCTGTATAGTTGAATGACTTGAATCGTATATTCATTATCGTTTTGGGTTCAAGGAATCTACACATACCCACCATCGTTTCCCAACATAATATTCTTCTGGTTTTTCGTTGATTTAGGTATGAATCACCAAACGGAAATCAAAATCTCATCCAACCCTGTCCATCTCACATGCAAAAACTAGATTTGCACCATCTGCCACAATCCAATCTCCACCCCCCCTCTCTTTCTGACACACAAATAGAGGTCAACATCTAAAGATCTCAAACTCGCGAGTGAAATCTATCCAGATGCATAGAAGGTGGTGATGACGGTTGCATAACCAGGTTTCTAATGGGTGGACGGACGGTTAGCCATGATTCTCGATTACTTCAGGCGGCTATGGAGCGGTGAGGGTGTGGGCGGTGATGAAGTAGCGAGGGTGTTGGTGGTGATATCGTAAGTGGCGGTGGTCATGAAGGAAGGGGTGGGTTGTTGTGGTACGGATTGCAATAGGTGGTGTGATCCATGATGGGTAGAAGAACGAGAAAAGAGATGAATGAAAAATGTTGACAGAAGGAAATGCTTGAGCAGTGAGAAAAACGTTATTTGGCCCATCTGCCCAATACTGGAGCGGATGACAATAAAAATTGCTACAAAAGAAATTATCTAGACCGTCCACGATGCATAAGTGAACGGCCAGATTCACGCTGACAAGTTTGGGAACTTATCAGTGATATCAATGGATTAGCCCCTAAATATGTGTGCGCGTGTACACAACCCCTCCCCCCCCCCCCCCCACCCAACACCAAAACACACACACATATATGTAGATATATATGTGTGTATGTATATATGTGTGTATATATATATGTATTTATATATCTATGTAGAGAGAGTAGAGGAAATGTGTCTCGGAATGCTTAAACCTCCAAACTATTTTGCAAATTTGAGCAAAATGTGAACTGAATAATCCTCAAGCAATTTGATCTGACCTAAGCTTTTCATAATCAAATCAGTTGTACAAGTAGGTGGTATTACTTATAATTAGCCACACACAATAATGTATTAGTGGTTTCGGAAGTAAAAACCAAACAAGAATTAAAATGGCAGCAAGGTCAGCTATGAAATTTTCTGCAGAACATGGGCAAAATGTGATCCCCACTATTTAAGAATCTCATACTTCTGCTAGAAAATCGCACAATATCATTCAGATGTCAAGATTGTCTTTGTAAGACTCGATGCCAAGGGTAAACATCTAGATAAAAGCTACCTTGCCTGATCGATTTTCCTTTCATTATACATGTTATCCCTAAGTAGAAAGATACCTCCCAACTATCTTTCCACATGTTCATTACAAGATTAATTTACAAAAGGAAATGGCAGAATGTCGTCTAGAGACACCCCACGGACCGTGGTGCCCATCACTATGAGCCATTACATAAAATAAACATATTCTGTGCCTCTTTATGCATGACCTTGCCCCCTAATCTACTGGTCGAGGACCAAACGAAGCATGATTATAGTCCCAGATCATTGAATATATACTTGCTAGGCAAGATTAGTAGAAAGTCGGGACTCTACACCAGGACAAAAATTTGCAACATAAAATTTGCTTCTGAACGGACAAGTAGCAAAGGTTGTATGAATGGAGGGGCAGGATAATTCGACGTATTCAGCAACACACTTACAGATATATAGAAAGAACCAGTATCAGATTAAAACATTAAGCCTAAATAAGCATCAACCCCTTCTTCCAAATTCATCTGGGCTTACAAATGAGACGTAAGCTTGTGCATATAGCTTTTGCTCCTTATATGAAATTGAAATTTATTTTTGAGAAGAAAAGAGAAACAATATACTCAATTTCTTTAACTGAAAGCATAGATGCGAACCTGCATTGACCTCATCACCCCCCAAGTGGAAGAGCTCGAACGGAAAAATTTTCCTCATGTCTGCAAAAGTGAAAGTAAAAACAAAGAATGATTACAAAGAAAGAAGATACTTACAGCAAACGCTAACCCTTAGTTCTGACATTTATAGAAAACATCTTGAATATGTCATGTTAGTCATCACAACTTATAGACAACTACAAACCTATTGAGTAATAGTAGAAAACTTGAGGACTTGAAGCTGTCACATCCTCTTCTTTTTAGTTATCACTTATCACGTTGTTCTGATCAAGCTAAAACCATATAGGTTTTGTCAAAGAGCCCCAAGGTAAAACGATCACTGCAATATAACAACATCTAGGATCATACTAATATATCACCAGGATACCTTTGAGTAAATCAACAAAGTGGCTCACCATGCAAGCCACTTATAAAGCAGCATGGATCAATTGCTTGGCAGTTACTTGGGTTAGCAAGCAATTGTTCATATATGGTAGAGTAATAGAGTTAAAAATAACAACAGAGCAACTCTTTGGTGTATACAGTAAAAGACACCCGCATCTTCTCACTCAAACGTAGAGGAAATGGTTGGAGCATTCCAAGTTCAACTTATAAGATATGCTTGTAACATTTGACCACTCATGCTTAGTAAGCATGCATACAAAAACAGATTCCCCTTGTTTGATCCATGAACCATGTGACAATCACCTCAACAAAGTTGTTGGTAATGCATGACGCATTCAAAGGTCTTAGCTGTACAGTAGACCTTTACATGACATGAACAATTAGTCTTATGAAGCCATAACACATTCAAAGGTCTTAGCTATGCAGTAGATCTTCACATGAAATGAATACTTGTTCTATGAGGCCATGCTTTTCTAGAACTATGAGCTGCAAATGAATAGTACTTGCTCGGAGAAGTCATTCAAAAGGCACACTTTAGGCAAAAACTCACAAGCCAGACAAAAGCAGCAAGTTGCACATGCAGCTAAAACAGTAACAGAGAGCAAAGCATATTACTAAACCTTAACCTGTAAGAATGCCAGACAACACATCAAAGGTAAAGTTTTTCGTAACATCCAGCGGCTCTCTACAGGAAGTCGAAGGCCACAGATCAGGATAACCAGCACCCCTGCATGGAAAGCAGAAGATCAGTCAAATTTCAAATTTTGAATGATGGAAATTAGTCTACTGCACCAAACAATGGCCCCAGGAATGTTATTCGGTAGACAAATTAAAATGTGCTACCAGGTTCAGATTGTTCAAATGCTCTTTATTCTTAAATCAATAGAAATTAGTAGATATAAATGCTCTCAGAGTATAAAGTGTCCAACTATAGTTGTATCATGAAAATCTATACTATACTTTCAAAAGAATAGGTATAAATGAACAGTACCACTCCATCTTTATCTGATCATCTTCTAGGACAAATCAGATTAAAGTCCAACTTTTCCCTTATAAGGACCAAAAAGACAAAAAAAAAATGTCTATCGAGATGCCTATATGAAAATATTATTCCACAAAAATGAAATCTTTTTAGTTTCAGAGTTTAACAGGTGATAGATTTTATTCGTCTCAAAATCACGAATATTATGTTTTATAACTCAAAATAATGAGCCTATACAGATTCTAACTTTTTGAACTTTGAAGTGATGTTGATGAAACCGATCTGTGGCTTATTTTCCACTGACTTTGTCAATCAAATTTAGCTGTAGCTATACCTGGTAAAGAAGATTTGCCAAGAAGTTAAATATTTATTGTAGTCTCACTGTAACATAAACGTCTCCCATAAATGAGAAACTGCAGCCAGAAAAATTAGGAGTATTATGGTACTGGGATTTCAAAATATGAGGTCAATACAGTAACAATTAACAATTGACTACTATTTAGTTCAATTGTTATAACTCAAATGCTGTACTCCACATGGTATATAGCCAGACGGATGGAATGATTTGGTTTACACAGATGAACCGTTGGATATCCTTACTATTCTATCATGACTTTACGCTAATGACCAAATATTGTTTCTCTTCTGCAGAAATCCCATTAAATATAACAGAATGTCCTATTTAAGGGGATAAAGACGGGCGTCATGAGATAGTCTACATTTGCAAAAGAATTTGGAAAAGAATATATACTTTATATCGCCTTCTTGATCTAACAAAAATTTCTTCAGATTTGTCTGTTTTGTCCTTGACGATCTTCCTTCTAATGCTTAGTTTCGTATAAGCCACCCAATAAACAGGCATGATCAATTTAATTGGTGCATGAGCATGATTATAATCACCCCTCATGTTTGTAGTATGAATTTTTCTTATCACTTGGTTATTTGGATGCACTCGTGCTTGAAGCTGCAAAAGCTAAGTGGAGATAGGATTAATGATTTTGAACCCTTATTTAGTCCAATATATACGTACCGTCCAACACCCTATTTTCATCATCAAGACTTAAGAACACTTTCGAAGAGAGTGACTGACAGAAAAACAGAATAGCAAAGGAAGTAAATAAAAGATGGGATGTGTGAAAGTACTGTACCAGGATTCTGCATGACCGGGAACGTCTATTTCAGCCATAACATTTATACCTGAGAGAAGGTAGTCAACATGGTCAGAAGAGAGCGTGAACTTCAGCTAAACCAAATGGGTAGTACAAGATCTAGCAATAGTAAGGAAACCCCAAACCTTTAGCCTAACAAGGAAATAACTAGACTGCTTTCTGTAAGTTTACAAATGCACATATCTAGTACGCAAAGCTTGAAATATGGATGTAAGACAACTCAACTAGCCTTAGCCTCAAACTACTTGGAGTCTGCTGGTTCATACAAACAAAATAACAGTAATTAAATTGGCACATGACTTAATTAGAGTAGTATTTCGCATATAATCACGTACCTCTCACTTTGGCAAAGCTTCATATGCAACCACATCGAGGAGAAAAGGAAAAGGAAAGCACAAAATTAGCAGATTGCAGAAGGAGAAACAAAGACATGAACAGAAAAATAGCAGATAGCACAAGGAGACTTGAAAGAGAAAGCACACGATTGTAATGAATAAGTACATTGGAAACAACAAGACGCGATTGCAAATTAACTAAAACAATTTATCTTATTATGATTTATAGAAGAAGATTTTTTAACTCTAGCAAGGCTAACAAATTAGAAAGAGATCTTACTTAACTATGTCATAAGCATCCTCAATAGTGTAGCGCTCCCACTTTGTATATGCGCCTTTCCACAGATTTGGATATGTAGGTACTTCTAACGGAAATGATTCCTCATCTATGATATGCCAATGAAGGACATTCTACTAAATGCAATGCTCAGTATCAGGCTTAAAGATAAATAGATCATACTCAGAATAACTTTCACTTGTGAAATACAAGCAAGAGAAGGATTGACAAGTGACTAACTTACAAGTTTAGCATAAGACATAGCTTCAATTATTTGCTTAATTACATCAATTGGTAAATAGTGTCTTGAAGTATCTACATACAGTTTAAAATACGATAGAAATTAAATGGATATTCTAGCCAGGATCATAATAGAAGCAGCCAAATTTTAGTTACTAACAAAGAATGTGGCTTACCAAGCAAAAGCCCGCGATAAACAAATCTCGGTTTGTCTCTTATGTACCATGGAGCCTTGTATACTTTCACAGTTTTAGTTTCATAGTCGAAAGTGCATAATTGGCTGAATGTCTGAAAAGTAACAACGAGGTACAAAAAGTTTTCAGGAGAGAGATCTCATTTGTCATCAGTTCTATCGTTTAAGGGCAATAGCATGTTACTGCTAGAGGAAAACCCATGTCACCCAGGTTAATTAGCCCTTGAAGGCCATTGTTTTGGAAAGAGGTATGTAGCATTAAGAAATAGCTTATGTCACATGTTAGAGTTAGACACAGTAATAAATTATTGTAATCAAGTTTATAGAGCTGTGCAATAGTAGCGGAAAACAATATCCGCCTGGACTGATGCCAACTTCTCATTGACAAGTCCAAAAGGAAGTTCAAGTCAGATTTCCAAAAAAGAAGCTAGAGGACAGGAGAGTGGTCAACTGCTCATCAAAAGAAAGATGAGTTGATCGAGTTAACTCCAATATGGCCGACCAAACCTCCATTTGGAAGGGTGAATCTCCCTATCAAACCCCCACCCCCAAGTGATTGACCTAAATGAAGCCTGGTTCTGAACCAGCCGCTGGCAGAGGAGATATCTCATAGTGTTGACCCCAAGTAGACTTTCTAGTCAAATCCCGGCCACTTCTAGGACACTCACCAGTCACCACCACGTGACTGAGACGCCAAGAAGACCATAGTTTTCCTTTTTTACTATTGGACAAAAATATGTAAACACGGTTTCATTAGAAAGTCTAGCACAGGCTTAAACATATAGAACAAGCCAAAGCATGATTCATGAATGTATCAATTGACAGAAGGCCAGAAGAAATAAGGGTCCTCAAATCCACCTATACAAAAACACATCCATGTTACACAAGTATCTATAAACACATACACAAGCAAGTGCGCCAACATCCCCACTCATTTTCTTCTATGCTCATATGCTAATATAACCTGATGTCATCCATAATAAGGTTGCGCAAATATCAAAATCTTTTATTGCACACACACATCTAAAAAAAAGATGTAAAAAAAGCAGTGAACTCGTGAAAATTGTTGAATTCACATACTTGGCCTCATTAGAGGCATGCACATATTGGCTCATAAAATTCTTATACGGAAGCAAGTTCCTTCTCAAAACAAGGGCTTCACTTAACAAGTTAACTACAAACATAAGCACATGTACATATCCTATAATCCTTCATCACAAGTGCAGCATACATACCTCTAATCCACGCAAGGCACCATAAACAGAACTCGCCTGTGGTCAACAGAAACTAAAAGCAATTAGCCAAACCATCAGTGAAAAAATGCAAACCCAATCTACGATAGAAACTCATCTACTAGTATTATTTCTCCAACATAGAGCGAAAAGTTATCGCGCTCACACTAGTAGCAATTCCAAAAACCGTATTCTACAAACATACATACTAACTTAGAGCGAGAAATTTGCACATTATCGCATTCAGTACAAACTAAGTCGTCTACCTCAATAACGGCCTGACCAACTATTGATAGTCCATCATTCTTCGTCACAAACAACGAATAGCTCTCGTCCGTACCAAGCTGGAGCTGTAAATCAAAACATGATATCTAAAACAAACATCCACTCCGGTTCTAAATGCGAAGGAGAACGTGCCACGCTGGTCAAATTTTGAGAAAAGTGGCTCCACTCAAATATTAACTACCTCCTCATTATCGGAATGGACAATGATGCTAAGATTAGTAATGTCGTAAACGGGCTCGCTCCTCTCGCCGGATGGCGACGCGGAGGAGTGCTTGAATATGATCCCTCTGTATCTCTCGAATGCATCTCGTACAATTAGCGAGCCGCTGCCGAGATAGAGGGAAAGATCGGGGCTGACGGTTAGGGTTTGGTTGCCGGAGGTGAATTTGGAGGGCAATGGCCAGAGGTACACTGGGGGGTCATCACTGAGGCTTGGGAGCGGATTTTGCGGGATAATACAAGAGTTTACAGAGAGGAGATTTATGAGGAAGAGGAATTGGAGAAGGGATTTTTAGGGTTTGGTTTGGGGAAATTGGTGGTGATCATCATTGGGGGCGAGGCGAAGAAGAGAGGAGTGTTGACTGATAGAGACACTGCTGGTGGTTGAAGAAGGTGAAGAGGAGCTGTTTTTACAGTTTGAAATTTGTTGTTTCCTAGTTTTACGAAGAAATATTAAATATAACTTGAAACATCTGGCCATAACATGTGGCTGTAGTTTAGTGGTTAGAATTCTACGTTGTGGCCGTAGAGACCTGGGCTCGAATCCCAGCAGCCACATTTCATACTCAAATTATTTTTATTCCGAAATCGAATTCCTGCTTTTTTTTTTAGTCTCCCTTAAATATTTTGTACGTTTTTTCTCAGTGGAATAAGGTGTGACAAATCAGGTGCGCTAACAAAATCTATGCTTTCCCTTCATCCCAAAAAAATGTACTCTCCCTTACATATGTCGATCTTGGGATGTACGATACGATATGACACGCATTGTCTGATAGTATAAGATTGCCTATAACGACTTATATACTTGTAAATGAGACATAAATAATATATATCCTTACGTTCAAAGTTTTACGTAAGGTGCCTTTACGTGAAAATTTGGACGTGCATTTTGTCCAACTCTGATTACAGCTTTTTCATAAGTGAATTTGCACTTCGTGCCCTTTGAAGTGAAATGTATATATGAATTTTGAAAGGAGGGTGTGTCTTATGCTTGCCCGTTGAGTTTGGTATGTCTTTACTTGTTGAAAGTGGCATTTCAATTACGAAAAATTATTCATGTCGTCTTTGAATAGTTCGTATGTCCAGATTTATAAGTACACTAACTTTTGTGCGTGCACATCTACAGTTTGACGTGTGGAAATGATTAATTGCTTGGATGTATGAACAGGATTCTTTTTTCTCTTAAGTACCAGTATTAAATCTATGTAATTATCCATGTACGCATGCTTTCGAATCAGATGTATGTATGACACATGTTCCATTTTGCCCTGTATATCCCTTTTTAAAATATGGTTCTGTTTTGCCTTGTACATCTACTTTTCTTTCTTTTTTTTATTTTTACTCAAATTCAATATACTCCCTCCGTCTCAAAAAAATTGATCATATTTTCTTTTCGGGTTGTTCCAAAAAATTTGATCACTTTCTAAATTAAGAAAAATTCTATGGATTGCTTTTCATGTTTACCATTTTTACAGTTTTTTATTCAATTTCTCCCTCCATATTTAATCATCAACTATCTCATTTTCTCTCGTCCGTGCACTGCCTCCCTCCCCTGCCATCCCTTCGCTTCCTTCCTCTCCCTCTCTCTCTTGACGCTGAAAGGAAATTCTGAAGATCCCATAATTTAAAGAGTGACAAGTACAGTGAAGCATACTTGCTCGTTACGGTGTGTCCTCGAGAACCGATAGAAATTCAATGTTTGCCTGTTGTTATAGGGAGACGAAAGAGTTAATGTCAGAGTTAAGCGGTTCGCCAACCGTTTCTAATAAGGAAACTACACTTTTAGGTCATTACTTAGGCACTACAACAGTAAAAGTAGCGCTCAGATGCTGGGATGAAGCTCAAGTATCAACTCCTCTTTTGAGAAACTTTAATACTTTTTTTGCTGTCCTTAGTACTGATGTGGTTTGGCCTTTCCCTCTTCTAATATCCTTTCAAATTCCCATTTCTTTCTCTACTATATACAATAACTCTGAACTTCTAGATCACTGGGAAAGGTGAGCTTTCCTTGCATAAGATAGTCCTGTCATTGCTTAAAAAATTAGTTTCGCGTCAGGTTTGCTATCTTTAGCGACATAAGTTCATTGCTGGCAATTTGTACTCCTTTTTTTCTTTTTTCCAAGAAAAGAAAGAAAATTCTGGTCAAACCAACTACTTAATAAGTAACATTGAAGAGGAGCAAACACTATTTGGCGAAACATTTTGCAGTCTCAACACTTGTATGTAAATTGGTTGAACAAATTTATGAAATTGGTTGCTAAGGCCCTAATTAAGAGTTACCGTGTTTAAATTGGTCACTGCTTAGGTAAATTACGCGTAGAGATTCATCTATTGCTTGCAGAGTTACTCTGTTTATCAATCTAATATTTCTAATACCCAGATCCTCTCCCTTTTCTTTACTTTCTCTCTATGAAACGAAGGCGCAATGAGACTTTGGGATGCTTTTCACGCCCTGAACCTAGGATTAGGTCTGTGCGTTAGGTGTGATCAGCTACAGGCCCACTTGACTCTTGTTATGGAGAAGATTCACTTAACAAGTTAATTAACGCGTTATAGAAATTTCAGTTCTAACCATAGTCAAACAAAAGAAAAAGTCACTGAAAGATATTTAAAATTCAATTAGATGTTTCGAAAAACACTGAGACCTTGATAGTATTGTAAATATGGTGAAATACGCTACTGACCACTATGCTATTATCCAAATGTCAAAATTATATTTGTATCATAGTTGTCACTGAACTCATTTGTTGATTCAATCGAGTCCTTATGTTAGGTTTGGTTAACTCAATACCCATGAACTGTCCAGACTGAAGTGGAATCGTCAAGTAAGTCATATTAGTCCTCTTTTAATTTTGTCTTTTTTTTGTTCTTTTTCTTCAATCAACAACTTGCCTGCCACCACCACTCCGTGCCCACCTTTAATTTGTTGCCACCACCATTACCTAACGGGTTGCGGAACTAAAAAACCGCCATCAAAACGTCATCACTTAAGCCATTAGCACCTCCATTTGACTTTATAGGCATAAGAAACGATAATATAAGCAAAAGCCTTACCAAAAACTCCATTGGAGCATGAGCTAATCCAGCTGGATCAAGCACAAACTTACCCATCATTCCACTACGTACACAGATGCACCCAAAACAACTGGATCTGGATAGCTACAGCACAGGTGTTGTAGCTCGAGATACAAGCCATCCAAATAAATCTCACGCTCTACAATTAGCTACATCACCATATCTGCATTTAGGAGTGACCGACGTTATAAAGGGCATGAAAATCATTGCCTTGACTTCCTCTGTCCCGAATCCTCCTGTCTACTACCACCATTACAAGAAACAGTGACTTTAGCGACTGTCAGTTACTGTCACTAAACATGAAATTGCGGTCATTACAGTGAATTAGCGACCGCAAAATGCGGTCACAAATCCAGTCACAATAGGTCAGGTCGCTAAATGTTAGCGACCGCGTTGACCAAATTTAGCGACCGCAAAATACGGTCGCTAATTCTTTTGTATGTGATTTTAATGCTTTATTTAGCGACTATTTATACCTATTTAGCAACCGAATTTTGCAGTCACTAAAGTTGTGCTCTGGATTGACAAAAAATTTATATTTTAAAACCATCATTTTAACCTGCTATCCCTGATAGTTATATCATCAAATTATAAGCACAATTCATTCTAAAACTCATTCTCAAGTGAACTCAACAAAGAAACCAATTCCTTATCTATGAGGAATTGGTTTTAATACTATACTATGAGGAACATAGTACTATACTACTATTAATTATCACATTGCCATGTTTGATCAGAAAAACCTGAATAAAAAGCAAAAGATTTGCACCAAAAACAATTATCTTCCTTGAACATCCATAGAAATGATAACGCATCTCTGCATGCATTCACAGAATCCAAAAACATGATGTTAACAAACCCCTCGTGGTCTGCAATTAGTTAAGGCTAATCTACAAGAAGATTAGCAAAAACAAAAAAATTGCCTAATCTGGAACAGAGAGTACCATCACTGTTGAGATTACCTAATCTGCAACAAGGTCAAACTATAGTAATATATTTAAGTCTTGTATTGTTCTGTCCTATTGATTTTAGTTTTATATTTGCTCGGTCACTTTTTTGTTTAATTGAGTGCTTGAACTTTAACAAAGGCAGTAAATATTTAATAACAAACATTGTCATTTTCACTAAACAAGGGCAATCAATGTAGATAATCACAAGATGTAAGGAATTGTGTTGCTTAGTGTAATAGTATCACTTTGGTGCATTTCATGATAAAGTTAAGTAAATTCCCTGACCATTTAATCACAAACATTGCCATTTCATGTACGCAGTCACAGGCAAGCTTGAACATTTAACATAGACATCTCATTTCATTCGATCATTTGACCTAATTTCATATGCAATTAACTATGAAAATAAAATTAGATCACATATCTCATCTCAAATGCTCAATTAACAACATCAAATCATCAATCAATGCTCAATTGGGAAAGAAAATCAACAATTAATTTGATAATACCTCAGGTAGTTGACTAATTGACCGGTCACGGGTCACTGGTCGCCGTCGCCGGCAGTGGGTTATTCGTCGTCGGTGGAGTCCTCTCTTCGCTGTCGCCACTCCTTGGTCAGATTTGAACAGAAGAAGAGCTAGTTGTCGCCGGTCCATTAGCCATGCTATTAGAACCCTAGATCATGGGCGTCGATGGTGCTATTAGAGAGAGAGACGTGGTCGGCCGTTGGTGGTCATCAGAACTCCAGTCTCCACCGTTGTCGTCAGAACCCTAGAACCGTAGCTATCAAAGGGAGTCGACATCAACGTCACAAACCACTGTGGCCGTCGGAACGTCGCCCGTCCGTGATTTAGGAGTGGCCGGAGTGGATGAGGCCGTGATGGTGAAACTGTGAGTGCAAAGAGAAGAGAGAGAGAGAGAGAGAGAGATAGAGAGTCATTATGGCAGACCTGTGGCCGAAATGTGAGAGAAAGGTTAGGGATTAGTGTTTTATACCTTGAATTTAGCAACCGCTAATGAGATCGCTAACTACGGTCGCTAAAGTATGACTTTGACTGGACCAGATTTTGTCTATACTTAGCGACTGCGAACAATAGCTGTCGCTAATTAAATGCGATCATTAAAACCTCACCGGCTGTCAGACCGGTAGCATTCGTCTTCCCACCACCTTTGTTACACCATCAGCCCCCGAAGGTTTCTCTTCCTTTCAGGGATTATAAGCTCTAAAAGAGAAATCTCTCGATGAATTTGTAGAAAATTCCATTCATACTATGATAAGATCAAGTCTGACCAACATATTCAACGATAAGATCCGCCTCACACGGAGGTGAAAGCTCCTCCAATGACTGGTTTGTTGTCATCACCATGGCTTCTCACCCCATGGCACCATCTCAACAGCACCCAAACCCTCCATAATCAGCCTACATCCACTCACACCAACCTTCAAGACTGTCTTTGTAATTGGAGAGAGAGAGAGAGAGAGAGAGAGAGAGAGAAGTTTGAAATGTAGAGAGAGAAAGAAAGAAATAAGTTTAACGGAGAGGAAAGTTTGCTATTAGCTTTTTGAGGTTTTAAGTGACTCGGGTGACGTGGCTAATTCTAAGGCGTAGGTTTAATTTGAACGGTTTGGATCTACCCTATAGCACCTCCGTGTAACCCTAACTACAGCACAGCCTCTAAAATAACTACACCTAAAATAACTTGCTCTACATGATAAGAATTGATCATTTGAAACTCAGTTCAATAGTGACACTAGAAATTTAGGCCCTTAAATCGATACGACTAGAACAACAAGAAAATATGAGAGAAATAAAAAATATTACACAAAGAAGTATGGACACGGATAATGTAATTCGGCCTCTTGCCTACATTTGCCTACATTTACAGAGAAGACAGTGAAAATATTGCGCTACAAAGTGAAAAAGTTACTAAGGAATCTTCATTAAGTCCCTCGTACTCACCTCTCTATTTTTGTCTCGGTGACTAAAACTTCTCTATGGTTTTCTCACTCTCTAGTACTATTTACAATCATATAGACTTAGTATTTAAGTTATAATCGTAAGTTTCAAATGGCTTGCACTCTCTCTAGCTTTATGTGGTTAACTCACGGTGTATCTCTGACTCGTAGGCCAAAAGGCTTGGATATTGACGTTCACTCTGCAGAATCCCTTAGCTTTGCTTCTTTATACAGAACTAGGTGAAGAATTGGGTGAAACCACATCATGTGAAATCTCAAGCCCTCATAGGTATTGTACACCACAAGTTCACTAACTTTAACCGTAGTGAAGCATTCCTTGCTCTCTTGTAGGCACCTGACCTCCAACATATTTCCTGAAATCAAGGCGCGCGTCCAATTGAAAGTGCAAGAAATCACACTCCAGGCTTGGCCAAAAATAGCTTCACCAATGTGTAGAACTTTCAGACAATTTCCAACGGCGACAACCAAACACCATGTATCTAGTCTAGTTATTATTATCAATTAAATGGCTAATTACTGAGAGCACCAACTAAACACTCGCTTCATAGCACAACATAGCTAAACCTTACCGACACCAAAAACCTTAAAGCACACACTCATTGCCGAGGGAACAATCACTGCATTTAATTTTTGGGAGAGAGGAAACCCAAATAAGGAAGAACTGGAAAAGCCGGGGGAGATGACCAAAAAATGGACAAAACAATGGCACTCTCTTTGAATTTGGGATTGTAAAACTAGGAATTACCAAGAAAACTCACACATTTTGGTTACTTGGCGAGCTGTAATTGATTGATCTCAAAGATAACGTGCCAGGGTTTCCACCAAAAAATAATTCATGCCAAAAACCACATGTTTATGAGTCGTTGCAGATTAAAATCTTTCCCGTGACCGTTAGCTTATAGATCAAAGTTTAATTTTCTCAATATCTTTAAATATTTAAAATCTATAAATCCCATATAGTAACACATATCTACCGGTATTTTCAAACCGTTCACATATGTACTTTTCAATGAAAGGAACTGAGATCTTTGTTTCCTTTTGCTGCACCTTCGCATTCATTTACATCTTTGTTATCCCCACGTAACCTCGTTTACAAAATCGTGAGACTTGCACGTCATGATCTATTTTTCAAGGGCTTAAATCCATTTCATGGCTAGGTTGGTTATGAGGGTTCTTCAATCACCTCAAAGAGACGGATGTTAACCAATTTGTGTTTGAAAGTACCCTTTAAATGTCTATTTCACTTGACAATAATGGAAGATCAGTCATAGAATACAATGTGCACGAAACCTAGTAAAGAAATGGTGATAGGACATTTAATATGTTGGGTTGTTCCACCATAAGCATCTCATCCCCAATTTGGTGACAAGGAGTGCCAAGAGAAAGAAAAAATCACAGGTTTGAATGTTCATTTGGACCTCTGTTTGTGTTGCGATTGTAACTTCTACAGCAAATGATAATATTTAATATGATTCGCGTGCTATAAAGGTGATGGATCTAGGTTATGGTTGTGTAGCTGTTAATTATTTTGGTTTGTAATTGACTTATTGTATCTGTCGTCTTTGATTGGAGTGTAATTTTTTTTATACTCGGTTGTACGTCTATATTAATATTAAGCAAACCAAAAATTAAAAAGAAAGAAAGAAGGTTCTTGTGGACACTTTCCCTTTGGTTTAAAGCGGAAGTAGACACTACTTATATTTTTCTACATGTGCTTGGCACTTTGAAGATGACAAAATTATATTTCTATTTTCACATCTCTCATATACTTCCAAAGAGGAAAAGCCCAAGCAAGGTAAGAGAAAGCTTTTCAATAAGAGATTACTTTTGAGCATAAAAAGTACGATATAATAAGGTCTTGAAAAAATTTGGCTACTACCTCAGTTGGAGGAATCTGCCTCCTACCCCCTATATAGCAACAATCAATCGTCTCTAAGTGTTTATAGTGACTTTTATTTAGTGACGCTAAAAAAATGCCGCTAATAATTGTCGCTGAAACTGTTAGAAGAAAAGTCACTAAAAATATTTAACGACTATTAATTGTCACTATACATTGGGTTGGAAGAAGATTCATACAAATCGGGTAGGAGCCACAGTTTGTTTATAAGGTCTCATATTATTTGATAGCGTTGTTGTTCTATTTTTAGTGTATAATAATAGCAAAAAGGAAAACATCGCCTTGCACGCCAGGCCATTGGGATATTCGTGAACCATGACCCACCCTTGCTCTTAGTATCGCAAGGTTTCCAACATTGGGTACGTGTGAGCACAAAATTAGCCTTAGAAAAATTCTTGTCAAAAAGCTTAAGAAAAAACTAACTTGTCTGTTGTTGTCAGGATACTAAAAAAGCACTAGAGAAAGCACAAATCAAGCAGGTATGATGTACCGAGAAAAGTTGCGAGACTTCGTTATAATATGATGTTGAACCAAATTAGTCAGGACCGTTAAATGGCAGACGACTATTGCGAAGAAGATTAGAGAAAGCAAAGACTAATTTTACAACGTAGTCACTCTTGTAAGTGACATAGATCATTAATTTCAGACCATTCAACAATTTTTTACGCCGATATTGTCAAGTTAGGATATATATATATATATCTTGACTTAGTCATTTGTCTTGCAAGATGATACATTGGTTAGTCAAGGAAGACAACCAACATTGACCTCATGACCTCTTGGTCTATGAAATCGTTTACTGATCAGGCACAATATGTTGACTCACGTGATGTGAGTCACGTCGTTCTTTCACCCTTCACCAACCAACAATATTTTTGATAACCCACGAGAGGGTGCTAAATCTTGAATGGACTTACATTCTTTTTTACTCATTTAACATTGTTTGATTTTTATAAATTTTTGCGACACTTTTTTTTAATTATTTAGCAACAAAAGAGCATGAACTTTGTTTTAAATACAAATTTGACTTTAGCCCCGTCAAAACTTTAACTATGTTACTACGATATAATTTTGGTGCTCCTAGTATCAAATTTGATTCAATTTCAATAAAACCTTTAAAGTTAATAGGACAGGAATTTTGAAACACAGAACACGGTTTTCGACCCACTCACGCAGCTATAAGAACAAAAATTTACTGAAGTTCAACATTATTCGGGAAACGTTCTAAGACGAGCAAACCACAAATCTGCTTTTAATCGTTTGCAAAAGTAATTCAATATTATCTGTCTTGCAAGGCCTAGTTCATCTTGCATAAAAATCCTCTTATGTATAGCCTCTATGCTACAATAGTTTTAGTTACAAAATATTTTCACTAAAAATATTTTATCGCTATTGTTAAAAATTATAGAGTCGGTATTTCTTTATTAAATACATTTTAGGTACTTTAATAGTACAACAGAGATGCCGTGCAGTGGAAGTTTCTAATCCGTTCAACTTGTAAATCAGCGTTATGAGGTCAAGATTTCAATGTGATCGTCACCGTAAACGTGGCATAAACGATCACACGCTAGCGACTCGAGATACTCAACATGTCACTGAGATCCCGAACTCCTTTTGCGGGCCTAAGCACAAGATAAAACACGATTCATAAATGAACACGTGGATCAATGAACCAATCAAAAGAGCGCGTGATGTCAGTCTCTTGGCTCCTAAAATCCTTTTACATTTGCAGTTCCGCGTACCTGGTTCGAAAAATTCCGACTGTAGCAGCCACAATTAAACCCCTCTCTCGAGAATCACATCCCCAAAATGCCCCTGAATGGCCACTAAATTTACAATCTCCACCTCTCCTTGTTGTCATATATGAACTTGCTCGGCGTTCTCTTTTCACTCTACTCTTTCTAGGGGTTTCCGTTACCTGAGAATGTTGGAATCGGTGACTCTCGACGGAGGCGATCGCGACGGCTCCGAGGAGCACCTCCTCCTGGCGGGGACCGCTGCTTGCGACGGCTCGTGGCGGCTGAACTTCGACGGCTTCCAGTTGTCGACGGAGCACAAGGAGAAGCCGCCGCGTGGCCTCCATGACTGCCTCGGGGTTTTAGGTAATTTGATGCGCTCTATTCTGTGTTCATGGCTTCATGCCTCTGGCTATACGGTGGTTGTTTAATTTGTGTAGGCTTCTGTTGAACTTTATCTGTAGTTAGTGGCTGTTACTGTAACAGTGAGGCTATTTGTGGAGTGAGATTTTGTTTGAAATGTTGTTTCAATTGCAAATAAATTGCCAACTAAACATGGATTTAAAAAAAAATTAATTAAAAGGAATCATTTGGAAGAGATACTGGTTTTATGTCCATATATCTTCCTAAAAAATTTGCTACTTATGAAAAAGAAATTGAAAAAAGTCTGGCAGTATGAAGAGCCCTGTCTGTTTGGATTCAGTTCATGAATAGAACTAGGTTTTTTGGGTTGGGTTACATGTATACAAAGACGGGCTACGTGGATTCTGACCAGGACGTATAACTGGAAATACAAAGATATTGCGAATTACTATGATTTGAACCGAGCACACATAAATCGTCATCTCGTAGCACCACCACGACGCTGATTCCCCGAAAAAGCCCCGATTTCCCGACAGTTAGGTATCCGAGAGTAGTAGAAGCTCTAAGGCCGCTATTCCCGACAAGGAATATAGTCAGTCCTTTACCGATCTGTTCTAGTCATCCGTTCTCGAAACGCTGTCTATATCAGAATAACCTAGCTCCAAGGATGCCTCTTCGAAGAATTTCTTTTTTTTTATTAGGACTTTTGTTTTAATATTGTATGCTGCTCCATCATCTTCTATCCTGCGCCTAAGTAGTTGAAGGGGCCAAGTTGCATTATTGTTTTGGATTTATGATTGTACTTTGCTTGCTTGCACGACCGCCACTTCACTCCTCTTTGCTTTAAAAATTACATAAAGCCTAATGAGATTTACCCTGACACCGGCGATCAGGATTATGCTCACACAACAGGAGAACAAATTTTCAAGTGGCTCCTAACCGGATGGCTAGGAATTTAGGATTATTCAGGATAAAAATTAAGGACAAGAGGTGGTTAATTTTTCATATTTTGGCTGGGATAAGCTTGTATGGTTTTATCTTAATGCACCACTCATTTTTATATGATCAGGGCCAGAAGATACCGTGGCCGAGTATTATCAGCAGCAGGTTGAAATGCTGGAGGGCTTTAATGAAATGGACGCCTTAGCAGATCGTGGTTTCATACCTGGCATGTCAAAGGTATTTCTGTTTTTGTGGAATAGATCTTCAGCTTATGGAGGATAATGAGAAAATAGAAAAGGCCTTGGAGTAAGATTTTTGATCCTTCTCGATGCAGGAAGAGAGGGAAAGTTTGGCTAGAAGTGAAACAACTGCAATTAGAATATCAAATGTTGCAAACATGGTTCTTTTTGCTGCCAAAGTATATGCTTCCATCAGGAGTGGTTCATTGGCCATCATTGCATCCACACTGGACTCGCTTCTCGATCTTCTGTCAGGCTTTATCTTGTGGTTTACTGCCTTCTCCATGCAGTCAAGAAACCCCTACCAATATCCCATTGGAAAGAAACGTATGCAGCCCTTGGTAAGTTTCTGCTCACCTGTGTCTTAAGTGCACATGTTTTATTGCTTACATGATTAGCTATGGTTGCAACTTGATGCTTTAATAAAAGTATAGAGGAATGCACTTCAGTTGAAGCCTACTTAGCATCATAGTCTCATTATCTTTTACTAGTGAGCCCTCTGTGGAAAGGCCGTGTATCTTAGTTGCAGGAGACTCCTAATATGGTGACGTTTCTCTCTCGGAAACTCGCTTTTGCGACCCAAGTTAGGAGCTCCATGGGATCTCGTCCCAAGCTAAGATGGGAACTCGATCCTGCTTGTTGGATAGAGATGCATGGAACAAGTGATAAAATACATGAAAACAAGCTCTTTTCAACTCAATTCATTGTTTCTCTCTTCCTTCAAGTCCTTAAAGTCTCCTTGTCTGTTGTTGCTATTTATGTAAACTATGCTAAACAAATGATAATACTCTTTACGCATTTATTTATTCAAGCCGCTCCCAACCTCAGATTCTTCTTGATGCTTACGCTTCGCCCCCGCCCCCGCTCCCGCACCCGCCCCCGCTTTGTGCAACTAAGCCGTGTATACTTATCAACCGCTTGCTTCTAACATTGAACCTAAGGATCAATTGTGAGGAAATGTCTATACCTTCACTTAGTCCGAAAGCTGCATAGTCAACTAAGCCAGGATAGTTAAAGCCATGTTGCGAAAATTGTCCAACTTTTGAATCTTATCATGGTTTTCTAGTCATCGCCAGGAAAGAACTTTTTGAAAGAAAGCAGGTGCTGATTCTAGACCTGATGCTATTGCATTTTTTATACCCAATGCTAGCAAACCACTCATTGTGACCACAATAATGCAATGGATGGGATCAAGAATGATACACCAATGAGTTATGCTACATATTTCTCGTTCTTGCCTCTTAATTGACTTTTAGTTTCTTTTGGAAAGGTAACTATCTGATCAAACCTTTTCCCTCCTGGTGGTTCACTTCAACCATTTATTATTGTCTTTGTACTTTGCTGTTAATCACATGGTTGGGAGCATTGACAAAGAGAGGATTTTTTAATATGGGGGCGACCATGGTGTGAATGATTTTCACTCTATTATGCTTTTTTCATTCTTTTCGTCGCTTTAGTTGCATTTTTAGCGACATTGTTATCTTTTTAGCGACAAATAAAGCTTTGTAAAAGCATATAAGGAGCAAAATTCACCTCTGAATATACTTATCCGTCAAGATAGTTAGGAGGACCGTTATCCAAATATAAGCCTAACAGGCTAACACCAACGGTACAATAGATAAAACATGGGTTAGAATACAGGACTCAAAAGAATTTAGAATTTTTGGGTGGACCACGGCCAACCTTTGTCCCAAGGTCGCTCCATCCCTGGTTGTGAGGCCTTACGCCTTTGGCTCTTTTCCTTGTGTATTTTGGTTGTTTTCATAGGAACTGCTTATCGCAAGTTGTTTAAACCTGTTTGCATGCCAAGCCTCCACATTATCATAAGTGGCTGTTGCTAGTGCTGTAGCTGGGCTAGTTACTTGTCTGGCATCATCGTGTGAGGCTGACTGCAATTTGATGTGTATACATGTTGCTATGTTTAGATGTAAATGGAACCCATTGCATGTCTAAGGTGTTTGTGATAGCATAAACTGCCACGAACAGTATACTAGTTATTTGGTGACATTTTATTTGGAGGTCTATCTTTACATAGCACTGTGCCTGTCAAAAAATTTTAAACTTCTATTGCGCACCTATTGAAAGTCTTGGAATCTCTTAGCCTTTAGCTGGGAGGCAATTTTCCTTGTTTGCTTAAAGGGAACCATTCTTTAGACCCAACTTAATCATCCAATATGCTTCCAACTTACTAATTCTGAAACCATCCTAGAATCCTATTTGAAGGCTGTACAACCCAACTCCGAGGGAACATATCTGTGCTGTGCCCAAGAGACTTAGAAAAAAAAAAAGAAACAGTTTTTCCCACAAAATGCTATTGAACTGGTCTGAGTTTGGTAGATTCCTAATTGATGATGGATTTCTTTTTCTAATCTTCTTTGGCTATTTCTCCATTGGTTTGTTGCCCATTACTGTAGCAGGAATGACCTAGCTAGTCGGATGCTATGTTAGATATCTGTCATGTCTACTTTCTTGAGGTTCATTGTAATTTGTGCAATTGGCTGCCTCTCTTTAAATTCACAGTTCGTACTGCATCGATTTGATTTGCGTGTATATATGTGCTGCAATATGAAATGTCAAGTCCATGGAACAAGATAAAGGTATGCCCGTTACCAGTGCTTAAAGTATACACTGCAAAATGATCGTGCAGGGAATACTCGTTTTTGCCTCTGTCATGGCGACTCTGGGACTGCAGATCATCTTGGAGTCTATGCGCACATTAATATATGATGTAAGTAAACAGTTTATCGTAGGATTGAGACTCTGGATTCATTTCCATGGAGAAAGTTTATGGTTTTATGCTTGGGTTCTGTTAATAGCAGTTCTCATATCATACTTTTTGAAAATGTCATTTTTATGGTAGTCTTGACATCAGCTATTCCCAGGATGATGTGTTCAGCCTGACCAAGGAACAAGAGCGATGGGTCGTAGGCATTATGCTTTCTGTAACGATGGTAAAACTCCTGCTGTGTGTTTATTGTCGCTCATTCACCAACGAGATTGTCAAAGCGTATGCCCAGGATCACTTTTTTGATGTTATCACCAACATCATTGGACTTATTGCTGCACTACTTGCCAATTATATGAAGGAATGGATGGATCCTGTTGGAGCAATCATTGTAAGTGCAAAGCATCTCTCTCCCTTGCTTTGTGTGAGCGCGCAAAGCAGGGCTGTGTGTGGTGGCAAGAACCCCCCAAAACCCACCCACCAGCCTTCCCTCCTCCTACCCGGTTCTCTTAATATTTTTTTCTCAATAAGATCCTGGGTACAGTCTACGAGTTTTATTTCACGCATAAAACTGCTATGATTGGATAGTTTGGGAGAGGAAAACTACTATGAGATTTTACCTTACATTTGTACGGCTGTGCTTGCAGAAAACAGCTGTTTTTTTTCTCTCATCCTATATCTCTTGAATTTATTTTTACTTAAAATTACGAGCGTCTATCCATTGCAGCTGGCATTGTACACCATCCGCACTTGGTCACTAACAGTTCTGGAGAACGTGAACTCCCTTGTTGGAAAATCAGCTGCACCAGAGTATTTGCAGAAGCTGACATACCTCTGTTGGAACCACCACAAGGCCATAAGGCATATAGACACTGTCCGAGCTTACACCTTTGGATCTCACTACTTTGTTGAAGTTGACATCGTCCTCCCAGCAGACATGCCCTTGCAAGAAGCTCATGACATTGGAGAATCCTTGCAGGAGAAGCTCGAGCTGTTGCCTGAGATAGAGCGTGCTTTCGTTCACCTTGATTACGAGTACAGTCACAAACCAGAGCATGCACAGGCACATCATTAGTCGCAAAACTTGTAAAACTTTCACTCGGCTCTCCGTGTTCTTTGTCACATTACAAGGTTTTTGCTTATACTAACTGGACCAGAGCATGCACAGGCACATCATTAGTCGCAAAACTCGTAAAACTTTCACTCGGCTCTCCGTGTTCTTTGTCACATTACAAGGTTTTTGCTTATACTAACTGGAAGGTCGTCGATGTCGTGTCTGATCAGCCATTGTAGCATAACACCGTATGAATATCATATGATCAACAGAGACCAGAAGTCCTTCGGAATCGTATAATGTGATATTTTAGATGTAAGTAATATGCCTTTCGTTGACATACAGTTGGCGCACGCATCGCATATGCTTAGTTGGTCACTGCAATGTCCGCAAATGGCGCTAGAACTCCATCGAAGTAATACAAACATAAAGAAACAAATTAAAAAAAATGAAAAACACCATGAGTTCTTGCTTTGTTCCAACTTACTATTTGGTTTATCAAGGTTCTCTCTTCTAGGGTATCCATGTATATATCTCGCACCCGATCACCATTAGGGTCACCAAATTTTGTAAAATGTGCAACGATCCAGCTGACTCCTCCTTTCGCTCTCACTACTTAGGCCTCGCGTCCTTGCTTTCATTACCTAGGCCTCACACCTGGTAACTTTCAGAAATTCAACCCTCGTTTGGCTACGACAAAACAATCACAGCAGTAGAAGAATATGCCACGAAGGCTAGGTACAGTAGAATTATCCTTCGTTTATGAACAACATACAATTGCAATAACTTCAAGCGTCAAGTTTTGCCTATAACAAAGATCTATTGATTGTCAGTCACAAACATCCCCACAAGTGATTACTATTACAGAACTTCAATCCTTGCTAAATCAACAAAGAGATACAGTACAGTCAAGGAGATCGTCAAGAGCAGCAAAGGCAAAAAAGAGAGAAGAAATAAGGCTTGAACACCATTTTAAATCCTGGATTAAGAGCATCTAAATATTTGTAAATCCTGCATCATGCTAAAACCTTGTTAATGCCAAAAAAAAAACTCAGGCCTTATCTTCGATCATAGCAAGGGCTTCTGAATTCTTCATGCTTCAATCCGCTGCCCAGTAGAATCCTGTAGGACCAGCAACAAACAACCTGTGCAGAAATTTCATGGTAAGCTCCAGTTAATTCAAGTCACTGATCCATAGAATCAGGGAAACCTGGACTTAGAAATCTAATAACACCTGTACAATCATAAATATATTTCTGTTGTATTAGAAGGAAATCTGAAAGAAAAAATCGGAAACAGCCCCATGTCCATCTTTGGTGCTGAGAGTACATCACAACAATTTTCAGCAGAATAAGGATTACTACCAAAAATAACACAACGCGGCCATTTGGAACAAGGGTACTGTATCAGCATATTTCAACAAACAGAAGCAAAATAGAGCAAACCACGACTTAAAGAACAGAGGAGAAAATGCACTTCACCCTATGTGGTGCAAAGTATTATGTTTAGACGTCTGTGGTTCTTGCACGTGT
Organism: Escallonia herrerae; assembly: GCA_033070095.1. Lineage (NCBI taxonomy): Eukaryota > Viridiplantae > Streptophyta > Magnoliopsida > Escalloniales > Escalloniaceae > Escallonia > Escallonia herrerae. Next base: position 104,691 of record JAVXUP010002082.1, on the reverse strand, counting down.
AAAAGTAAGAGAAAACCATCACAACATAACCTCACTTGGTCTATGGCAGTCTATATGAGCTCCATATACATCTTAGAAGATTCAACCTTGTATGGTGGAACTTACCTACTTGACAATACTTCTAGTAAGGGGTTCACTTCATCATCTAACATGGTCCTAAGTTGGGAAAGAAGTGTGTCCCCAAGGATGCATTCCGGGCTTGCATGCAAGAAAACCCAAGATAGACCAAAAATGGGGGTGTTTGATCAGTATAACGAGAGTGAACTCTTTGGTATGCAGTAGGAATTAGGTAGCATATGTTTTCTGCATGCTCTTGGTCTGCACAGCTGTGGACTGTCAACTTACAGAAGGAACCTGGCCAGGAGTGTCGGCATCAACTATCTAGCGAAAGAGAGTCCTTCAAACCAAAGAAAAAAAGACTGGCCTTCTACCATTGTATCACCACGGCTAGAAAGGAAAAGAAGAATCTTTCAAACTACACACAAAACAAATGGGATACTTGATGGGTGATGCGGTGGACAGAGATTTAAATAGGTAATGCATATGATAAGTATGCATAAGACAAATGGAACACTTGATGGGGTGATGCGGTGGACAGGGATGTAAATAGGAAATAGATATGATAAGTGGCTACTGCATTCACTTAACGGGTGCTTGCTGCTTCCATTGTGATTGGTACATAGGTATCGCTTGTGCTTTACTAACACCAAAGTTTTCTTTAATAATAGACAAAGTGACCCTAACATAAGTTTGCAAAAAGCAGATCTTCCCTCTAACCCCCACATCTTCATCTAAAATGGCCAAGAAATCAGTGAAATGAAAAATCCATGCACAATTAGCAGATGTACCATGCTGCTGCTTCAACTGAATCCACAAATATACAGATAAAATAAGTAATGATGCATAATATTAAAACCAAATGCTACTCGTAACTGCTTAGTGTAGTATGACCTTTACAGTATCCTTCGACAAACATTTTGCAAAATATAGTCAACTTATTACGATAGATCTAAGTTATCGCAGAAGATCTAAGAATAACTAAGATTCATGCCAAAAACCAAAAGGCAAATATTCAAATCCAACCGTAGAATTATCCTTTGACGCAATCAACAAGTTCGAATATCTGGATCAAAACCCCCTACATCCAAGAAAAACGTGCTATTTCGATGCAATTTTTTTGCGCTAGAGAAAAACTTGAAGCCCTAGAACTCATAATCCTATCACCATCACTGCAATCACATTGCCATTCCTCTACATGCTTTGGGTATTGCTCAATCGTGGAATTTCTGTAGTTAAAACATGTCATATACTCTTCCTTAACGAGAGACAGAGGAAGTTTAGTGTGATGGTCATAATCAATAGGTAATTCCGCGGTCTAGTGACAACTACTATAGCATGAGCTTCTAATCATGCGCCATCAATGAATTGCAGAAAGATACTTTATTTAGAAACCATATCCAAAGGAATGAGTTTCTGAAGTCTGGGCTTCAAGGAGGTCGATTTGATGGCTGAACTCAAACTTCAATAACATTCTTGATCAAATCGATTTCAAGGTTATTTTAGTCAAGTCCATTAGTTTTAAAACTGTGTTCCAAACATTTGATGGTTGGACTTTTTGAATTTGTATACTAAAATCGTGAGTTTGTTGGTAAGATTTCCTTAGTTATTTTGCAGTCTATCCTACTGCTGTGCACTGGTTAAGTAATCCTGCAACCTTCATGGCACCTCTCATATAATATATTAGGTGAAATATTGCCATACTCACTGTATGTCCTGTGCTTTGGTCAATACTGCAGAGATAACTATGATTGAAGCTGAAGCAAGAGTTTCGTGCTATGACTAAATCTCAGTGAACTTGCATACCAGGAAGTTCCCCCGCACCAAATCATGTACAAAAGTTTCCAAAAGTTTGCCAGGTGGTATGTTAGTCATGAAGGTGGGATGACAAAGAGAAACGTGTAGGAAGCCGTTGAGAGAGGAATTAGGTGGAGGTGGATGTGATCGGCAGCCTGGGGGTAGGTTTTGGGAAGAGGAGATGGTTCCATGGGTTGAAATAGACATGAGTTCTAAAAAGAGCGAAGCCAAAGAAAAAGAAAAGCTGAAGACGATATAAATGCTAAACCATCAACTGTTATATAAGTATCTTTTCAGATTAGTAGTCATTAGAAGGGGTAGAATTTATTCTTGACAGTCACACGAGCTTATTATGTTATCACAATTTCCATAGAGGTAGTTGTAACATTGTATACATTTGGTGAAAATAATAACAAAACTGCAAAGAAGGAGATTGAGTACAGGTAAGCATATGCAAAATGTCCTTCCCTAACCCCGGAAACCACAGCTCAATTGTCAATCATAAAATGGACTGCCAATAAAGTCCGCTCACCAAATTCACTTCCCAAACTAAAAAGTTACACTATCTTACAAGCTCTAACTAGGGCACGGGACAAACTTCCACAAGTTCAATCCATCAACAACAAGTGTACAAGATCTATTAAGTTTTGAAGCTGCAACCATGAACTGAATAGCACAAAACAAGCATGTCAAATGCAATTTTTAGAAAGAAGCACAAAAACTTATTCACATTGATCCATATCAAAAACATTAAACCTGCACCACTAGACGGCAGACCACTCAGTAATCATATCCACTGCTCTGCTCCGGCTGCTGCTCCCGACTATCGTTCTTCTCCCCATCCTGCACATCCACAATGTCATCCCCATCACCTTTGCTCGCCACGTCCGCCTCTTCCCTTTCCCTATTCCATTGCTCGATCTTTGCCCTTCTCTCCTCGCTCCCTTCTCTATCCCCCCTCTCCCTATCCCTCTCCCCGCCCCTATGCATCCTCTCTCTCCTATCGCCTTCCTCCCTATGCCTCCTTCCCCTACTCTCACCATCGTAATCATCGTAATTCCTCCCGCGATCAAACCTCCTACCCTCCCCCCGCCCACCCCCACGTGATCGCTCCTCAAAGCTCCTATATCCTCCCCTTCCCCCACCTCCACCCCCGCCCCCGCCCCCTCTCCCCCCACCTCCCCCACCCCCGCGAATCCTATGCGGACTCACACTCCTACTCCTCCTCCTCTTATACCTCCCGAACAATTGCCTCCTCAAATCCTTACTAATCCTCTTCAGGTGCATGAAATTACAGTAGCCCCCTCTATTACACGTATTCTCCTCATAAACCCCGCACATTGCCTCCCTAAAATCTGTCACCGGAGAAAAGTCCACGAATATGGGCTGCCCAGCATAAAACCTCCCGGTCAGATTCTTCAACGCGCTCGCCGCGTGCTCCTCCTCCCTAAACTGCACGTAGACGTTCCCCACCATGTGATCCGACAGATTGTCGCAAACGTTGAGCGATTCGATCTCGCCGTACTTGGACAGCTCCTCGAAGAGGTCCTCGTAGAAGTTTTCAAGGTGGTCCTGGAGCTTGCGGGGGTCGATGGGCTGGCCCTGGGCGTCGACGCCCGGGGTGATCATGTCAGGGCGGGGGTACATGTTGGAGAGGAGGAGGGTGGGGCTGATGGTGGGCTTGGTGTGGAGGCGGGAGCAGCGGTCGCCATGGCGGCAGGCCCCGACCTTGAAGTAAAAGGGGCAGTTGACCCGGTCCTTCTCGGTGCCGTAGAGCGATGCCAAGTGCTCTGCCATTGTTGTTGTGGCTGGTGATCTATCTCTACTGTCTCTTCTCTCCTAGGGTTCGTGATTTTGAGGGGAATAGTGACACACAATGAGGAGAGAGGAATTTATTTAACTTTATAAAAAAATGGAGGAGAGAGGAAGTGTGATATATATATATATATATATATATATATATATATATATATATAGGAGCTGATCCGTTGATAGCGCTAGCAAAATGAGAGATCTTGCTAGCGCGATCTGACCGTCCATCCCTTCGGGATGGACGGCTCAGATCGCGTATTTTTGCGGACTGTCAGTGGTCCGCTACACAGTGTAGCGGACCAACCTTTTTACCATTTTGCCCCTGCTCCCCCCTCTGCTACACTGTCTAGCGGACCACTTTCTTGGGCCCACGTTGACAGCCAAAAAGTCGTCCGCTAGACAGTGTAGCGGACGACTGACTTCCCTGACACAACTGACACATTTCCACATGTTTGTACCTTTATTTCTACACACAACGGGTTGTCGGAATTCCTCAAGCTCCTTCGGTTACAATTTTCTTCTCCTTCGGACTCGCTTCCATTTTCAGCTCCCTTCAAGCTTCGAGTAAAACTTGCTTCAAGCTTCACTCAAGTAAGGTAAGTTTGCGAATGGTGAAGTTTTCTTTATGGATTGAATGGTAAAATATAATTTTATTTTGTTCGGACAAAAAAGTATAGATTTTTTTTTATGTTCTAGAAATTTGTCACTCTATTCTTCAATTTGTGATGTTCTAGACATGATGTTCATAAAAAAAGTGTAATTTGTTAACTCTAAATAAAATTATAGTTTAATTCGATTTTTTGGCATGATGAATTCGTCTATTTATCTTAGTAATTTTAATTTGTTATGTTCAGTAAATTAATAATTGTTAATTTGGAGACACTTTCAGGGGTTATGCATACGGTATGTTTGTCATCCTAAATTGGTCTATTCGCCAAGGTAATTTTTAGGTAATATTTTCAGTTAGAAATGTCATTTGATTGTTAAGCGTAGTCTATTTCTACACAGGTCTTGTTTCACAATGTCTGATTTCGTGTCGAGCTCCAACGTCCCCGTAGATGCTAGTGATCCGTATCTAGGACGAACGTTTCAAACATTGGAAGAAGCTGAAGAATGTTTTCGAGCGTATTCATTGAGGGTTGGTTTTGGCATTAGAATAAAGACTACAAGAACAAGCAACGTAACAAAAAAGATATGCTCTCGCTTATACGAGTGTCATAGGGGCAGAAATCCACAGCAAAATGAGACACGCGTAGGCAATGATGACAGTGATGACGAAATAGGATATTCGCGTAGAAGACGGGACTGCTTTGAGCGCACAAATTGCCAGGTCAAGATGTTCGTAAGCTACAAAGCCAATCATGATCATTGGCTTATTACCAGCCTGGAACTGGCACACAATCACCCGTTAGTAACTCCTTCTAAGGTGAGTCAGATGCATCAACACAAGAAGATGGGTAAGGTCGCGAGGAGCCTAATTCACACAATGAGCAATGCGGGAATTGGACCTACTGAGATTGTTAATGTTCTTGCTGAACAGGCTGGGGGAATTCAAAATTTAAACTTTAACACGACAGACGTTCGTAACGCGGTCCGAACCCATAGACGAGCCGCGTATGACCTCAATGATGCGCAATCGACAATGAGCCTATTGAAACGGATGCAGATGGAGGACCCGCAGTTTACCTTCGATTATAAACTTGACGACGAGCATCGAGTTAGTACAATTTTTTGGGTCGACGGTCGTTCGAGGCTAGCTTATAAGCATTTTGGGGATGTCGTGACTTTCGACACCACATACCGTACCAACAAGTACTCGATGCCGTTCGCTCCTTTCACCGGCGTCAATCATCATTATCACTCCATCCTGTTCGGGTTCGCCTTGTTAAGGGACGAGAGCGAGGGTTCTTTTGTATGGTTGTTTAGGACGTGGCTGGAAGCAATGAACTTCAAAGCACCCAAAGTGATCATCACCGATCAAGATTTGGCAATGAAGAAGGCTATTGCGACCGTCTTCCCAGACACCCGGCACAACTTGTGCACTTGGCACATAAGCAACAAATACCCGGAACGTCTGCATCACGTGTACGCAAAGTATCCAGACTTTAAACAGGATTTTGACAAGTGCGTTACCAAGTCGTTAACGATTGAGGAATTCGAGGAGAGGTGGGAAAAGCTTGTTCGGGATTACTCATTGCAAGACAACGAGTGGCTCCAGCACTTGTACGAGCGCAAAGAGCAATGGATTGGCGTTTACACGAGGAGGTATTTTTCAGCGGGCATGAAAACGACGGGCAGGAGTGAATCTATGAATGCCACGTTCGATAGTTATGTGGGTACAACTACCAATTTGAAGACTTTCGTTGCATCCGCACAAAAAGCGGTAGCTTCGTTGTTCGTAAAAGAAAGGGCTGCCGACTTTGCAACAACGTACAAACAAAGGAGAAGGTTGCTTGAGACCCCGCTGGAGCTGAACGGTGCCAAAGTCTATACGAAGGAGATCTTCTTGCTATACCAAGTAGAGCTGCGAAAATCGGGACGATACAGTATAAACAAGGTGGCAGAAATGTCTACGCGTGAGTACAAGGTTTATTCGCTCGTGAATGACCTCGTCCCTGAGAAGCTGCGCAGAATTTATACGGTGAGCCACGACACATTGACGGACTCGGTGACATGTGTTTGCAAGAAGTTTGAGTTCCATGGCATCCTGTGTAGACACATTCTGCGGTTTTTCACCCAGAAGAATATCAGGACAATCCCCGATAAATACGTCCTGCCACGGTGGACGAAAGGTGCAAACAGGTTGCACGGTACCATTTCCTTTCCGGAGCACCCGTATACTGACTTTGAAGAATCAGAGACGTTGCGGTATAATCATCTGGTGACGATGTTCACCCGTTTGTCCGTAAAGGCTGCTGCTACAATGGTCGGATATAAACATCTCCTCGAGGTAGCTCAGCAGCAAGAGCCCATCGTCGACCAGTTGGAAGCAGCTTCAGTCAGCAATGCGGTTGACACCGAGCCTACGACGGAATCAGAAGATGACGAGCCGGGGGAGGAAGACGACAATGATATCCGGCCGTTGGATCCAATTATATCGCAAACGAAAGGCCGCAAGAGATCTACGCGGATGAAAAGCTCAATTGAAACGGCAACTCAACCTAAAAAGCTGCGAAGGTGTGCATTGTGCAACAAAATGACCGACCACGACAAGCGGAACCATTACAAGGCACTGGGGATAAGTCCAGGGGGTTTGCAAGATGGGGAAGAAGATGACGCCGAAGATGAGGACGAACAAGCTGCAGTGGACCTTTAATTTTTTGTATAAGTTTGACATTTGTAATAATTTTTATATAAGTTTGACATTTGTAATAATTTTTCGACCGAATACTGGAATTTTTTTTCTTCTGATGTAGCGATTTCTGATGTAGCTGATGGATATGCATAGTCCTAATTTTTTGGTCATCATTTATGTCCGCTATACAATGTAGCGGACGTCATTGCAGAAAAACTTTTGGTCTTCATTTATGTCCGCTATACAATGTAGCGGACGTCATCGCAGAAAAACTTTTGGTTTTCATTTATGTCCGCTATACAATGTAGCGGACCTCTATCCTATTATATATATTAATTAAAACGGGCAACAGCTTTTATCAGTCCGCTATATTCTCTCTCTCTCTCTCCCGCTATCTCTCTCTCTCTCTCGAACATCTAACCCAAGCCGCTACCCCATCTACGGCGACCCACATCTCCGGCGACACCACCGTCCTCCCCTCATCGCCGACCTCGATGGCTTCTGGATCGGAGACCACCTACGATTTTATTGGCAACTTGCACCTGGCAGGCAAACACTTTTTCAAAGTCATGATGCCGGGATTTGAGAATGAACTTGTAGGCCATCCCTCTTTCTCTGTATTTTCGTGTGTTAAAAGTTTGATCTTTTGGTTAAAAACTAACCTATTTTTTGTATTGTGTTTGTTAGGACATACCGGAAGCCTTTACCAATCAATTTACAACAATTCATGACAGTTCAAGATTATATAGCCGCAAGGGGGCCATGGCAGGTTGAAATCAAGCTGAAGCCCGGCCGACCCCAAAAAAAGCAATTCGCAGAGGGTTGGAACGTCTTCGTGCGCCAGCATGGCCTCGAACTCGGGGACTTTGTAGTGTTTGAACACCTTGGGTGGTGGGATTTTCAAGTTGTAATCTTTGATCGGAGCGCTTGTGAAAAAATTTATTTCCCCCAATGTGAACCCTAATTTATTAATAATAACCAAATTTATTGTATACATGTTCATTATGTTTTCAAATTTTTTCTCGCTTAATTGTGCCGTTTGAGATACCCTCAATATATTGAGATCGTTGATTGTGAATCGTACGTTATTTATTGTTTATCGATATTGAGATTGTTGATTCCGTCGCTAAAACAAGTCTTCCGGCGCCAATTTATTAAAACTGCATCACGCTACATTGTCTTATCCAACACTTAGAAAATTTTCACTTCCCCACTGTCCGCTACATTGTGTAGCGGACGGACAAGCAGAATGTCATACTTAGAAAATTCACTCCCCCACTGTCCGCTACATTGTGTAGCGGACGGACCAGCAGAATGTCTTAACCCAACACTTAGAAAATTTTCACTTCCCCACTGTCCGCTACATTGTGTAGCGGACGGACAAGCAGAATGTCTTAACCCAACACTTAGAAAATTTTCACTTCCCCACTGTCCGCTACATTGTGTAGCGGACGGACAAGCAGAATGTCTTAACCCAACACTTAGAAAATTTTCACTTCCCCACTGTCCGCTACATTGTGTAGCGGACGGACCAGCAGAATGTCTTAACCCAACACTTAGAAAATTTTCACTTCCCCACTGTCCGCTACATTGTGTAGCGGATGGACAAGCAGAATGTCACACTTAGAAAATTCACTCCCCCACTGTCCGCTACATTGTGTAGCGGACGGACAAGCAGAATGTCTTAACCCAACACTTAGAAAATTTGCACTTCCCCCACTGTCCGCTACATTGTGTAGCGGACGGACCAGCAGAATGTCTTAACCCAACACTTAGAAAATTTTCACTTCCCCCACTGTCCGCCACATTGTCTAGCGGACAGACCAGCAGAATAACCCAACACTTCTTCCCCCACTGTCCGCTACATTGTGTAGCGGACGGACAAGCAGAATGTCTTAACCCAACACTTAGAAAATTTTCACTTCCTCCACTGTCCGCTACATTGTGTAGCGGACGGACCAGCAGAATGTCTTAACCCAACACTTGGAAAATTTTCACTTCCCCCACTGTCCGCCACATTGTGTAGTGGACAGACCAGCAGAATGTCTTACCCCAACACTTGGAAACTGTCCGCTACACATTTTGTTTTCCACCTTTCAATCATTCTCAATGAGAGCCAAAAAAACCAAACTCAAATCATCTTCAACAGAAATCAGACAAATCAATCAATCAATAATCTTCAACACAAATCAATGAGAGCTTTCTAAATAATCATAGTTTATTAAAAAAAATTGACAGTGTAATGGTACAATGTCAACTGGGGGAATCATGTTGGGAGGGATTCTCGGCATTAGCCGGATTTACAATATACCTAACCGCTCTAGGCCGGCCTTTCATAATTTGCCAAGCCATTCTATATCTAAAGGTGTCTACTTCTGCTTGGCTCCACACCGCCGCCTTGAGGCTCTCGGACCGGCAAATGTAATCCATGTACATGCAAAGGAAAACGCCGCAGTCCGAAGTGTTACGTTGCTTGGGCCTCCTCTTCTTCAGTCGCCAATCGAGCTTTGGCCGCGCCGGTACAGGGTTACCACGGATACCATTGACCATTGCACAAAATATATTCTGCGAGAAACACAAAACGGCGTAAGACACGAGTTAACATTTATGCCAAGTTACAATAACTGTTGATCACCGATACGACTTTCTCCACCGGTTCATAGCAAACCAAGTACCAGTGGCTTTCCCCTAAAAATGGGATTAGAAACACGTCGGCAACACTTGCGCTCACTGGACTATCCCTAGCAAGATACGCTCGTAGGTTAGCGGACGGTCTCCACTGGCTCAACTTTTTCTTCCGCCTTTGCTCGACCCACTCATGCCATTCAGACACTAGGAGGCTATGAAAAAAGGCATCAACCAAAAAAACGGCCGGGTACTCGTTCAGCCGCTCCCGACCCCTTTCCTTCAGAATCTCCACGTATGTGGAGATGACACCGTTGTCTAACCAACTCCCCGGAGCCAGGGAGGCCATTTCTCCCCACTCGCAAGTGTAATCCATGCCCTCCGGATGATTCACACTATACAACGCTTTGTCCCGGGGGAAGCCGCTAAAATAACGCTCTCTGATTATTTGGCATTTATGCGGCTTTAGGGGCTTCACTGGATGCCCTTTGCGATATTGCCCTCGGGGGTCGACGGGGGGATATTGCACTCCTTCGGGGGGGTTGACGGGGGATATTGCACTCCTTCGGGGGGGTCGACCGGGGGATATTGCCCTCCTTCGGCAGTAGATGGTCCTGCCCACGGGACAATGGGCAGTGTCTCCGACAGACTGATGTGTCCGAAACCCCAGTCTTGCGTGACTTGACTCTGAGAGAAGGGTTGGGGTTCCGAGTCCAATAGCAAAGAGAAGGAGGGCACACTGTAGTCTTCCCACGGCGCTTGAGCCTGGCCCATGGTGCTTGGCTGTCCCCAATCACCACCCATTCCCGGTACAGAGGGACCACCATATCCCTGGCTCACTCCCGAAGTCTGTCCCGAGGGATCGGTGTATCCCTCGCTCACATATGGGGGCTGCCACCCCGGATAACCCATTCCCGGGCTGACGCCGGAAGGCTGGCCCGATGCTTGGTGTAAAAAATTCCCGCAGCCATACGCCAACGCATCAGCCTGTTGGCGAAGCTCCTCGCCCATTGCATCCACCAAATCCTTCCGCTCGCGCAACTTCTGGAAGAAGGCGAACGAGGCATTAACCTACATCCAGAGAGATAATAAATAAGTAACTTCATACACAGTTAGAATCATCAAGTTCAATTAAAGCACTTATTGGCCAACTTACCAGATTGTATGCCATGTGCTCATCGATCTGACCCCTAGGGTGGTACTTCTCCCCGCGTTCAAACCTTACTGGAGCTACTCTCCTCCGGGTGATGCGGTAGTACCACCCATTGTACTGTTCGATGCTGATCACGGGGTCAGGCTCCGACACAATGGCCGCCAGCGTGTCCTGCCAGGAATCCCAAACCTCAAGTTCTCGTGCGCACAAGTCGTGCGCATTTGCCTTGCCAAACCGAGGGACACCCGGTGGGTTCCTGTTAAGCCTCATATCCGGCGCGCCGGCTGGCAACCCCTGCAGGCACTCAAAATGGCGCATAGCGCGATCTGGCAGCTGCCACTCTGCGACCTCGAAGTGGATCAGGGGTGTGCGTTGCAACCCGGAGAGCGTGAAGACGAACGACTCTCCCACCCGTCGCGCCAAATGTTTGTACGGTGCCCATCGCATCTGGCCAGGAGATAACGAGTCGAGCTCCCCCCGATAGTACGTAATGTTGTGATGGGGATCGTCTCTCCTCTGGTAGTGGCTGTCCTTCCGGCTGTACTCCCAGGCGCACAACCGAGGCCACACATTATCGGTTCCGTCCCTACGCGTGGGTGCGCCGGTAGCAAGGTGTTCATAAGACCACACCTGAGAGCAAAGACAAATTAAATAAAGTATCGTCAAATTTTATTGTCAATTCAACCCAAAAAAAAAAGAAACGAGCAAGTAATCAAGAATTGTATGATATACCTGCAATAGCGAGAGACATGCACATATCGCTTTGGAGTCGGGCCTCGTTGCCTTGTGCAATGCTCGGTAGAGGTACGCAAGAGTTGCGGCTCCCCAGGCATAATCCCCAACCTCCAGCAGGTTACCCAACAACGGTAAATATTTGACGCTGACGGTATTCTTCGACGTTGTTGGGAACAGAATTGCCCCCATCACCCACAAGAGGAAAGCTTGTGTGTACAGCACAAGCATCTGATCCGTGTAGTTATCCGGCAGAACCTTGTAGGTATCTACCAACCATTTCAACTTGATACCCCCAGTGCTAAATTGATCCTGGGGTATCGAAGTAAAGAAGTCCCTAGCGGTCCTCTTATTCGTTGCTTCCGACGGAGGAGCTATTACCGGCCGCCCCGTCACCGGTAACCCTAAGATGAACCCTACATCTTCTAGGGTAATTGTCAGCTCTCCGAGAGGGAAGTGAAACGTATTCGTTTCACTTCTCCACCTTTCAACAAGGGCACCTATTAAGTGCCGGTCAAGTTGTTGAAAGATCTGCCCACGCGTGAAAATCCCAAACCCAATCCCACGCAGTAATCTTTTCTGGGTTCTGTTCAATTTCCATGCTTTAAAATTATCGGATACTTCTACCGTGTTGAGAAGTGCTCTTTCCTACGAATTAATAAATACAATTTAAGCAAATTAAACGATATACAACGTTCCCAAGAATAACAAAGTTGATAAAATAAGTATCTTACTCCACCATCCCATATGAGCGTACTGATATGGTTTGCTTGGTCGTATAATACGGACGGATCTTCTGGTCCAGGGTTGAAATCCATTTTTCGCAACTGAAATTATGCAAAACGGCAAGGTTGGAAGCGTAAACATTCTCAAACATACAACGCTAGCATGTGATCAGATAATACTCACATAAGTTCACATGCTGTGTATATGCAATGTACATAGATACAAACAGACACGGAATGGGATTTTACAAGTGAAATCACATGAACAAATAATACGCAATACACATATATAATCTATATATATGTATAGATACATTGACAAACGCTAGCACAATGCACCGCGCACACATTCAAAATCATGCATAAGCCGCGATAACAACTCTAGATTATGAACAAATAAAGGATTGGTTTGTGAACTTACGTGATTGATTCGTCGAATAAAGGATTTCTTGAGAAGAAATTGCGCCGATCTACTTGCCAACGCCGCTAGAAGAATTGTGAGAAGAAGGAATGAATAGCAGTTTAGAAGGAATGAATAAGGGTTTCGAAGTAAAGAAAGGGAAAAACGGTCCGCTACACTGTCTAGCGGACGGTGGGATAATGACAAAGTAATAGTCGTGCATCGACAGGACTGACATTGACGGAGTCAGTCGTCCGCTACACTGTCTAGCGGATGACTTTTTGGCTGTCAACGTGGGCCCAAGAAGTGGTCCGCTAGACAGTGTAGCGGAGGGGGAGCAGGGGCAAAATGGTAAAAAGGTTGGTCCGCTACACTGTGTAGCGGACCACTGACAGCGCCGCAAAAATACACGATCTGGGCCGTCCATCCCGAAGGGATGGACTGTCAGATCGCTCTAGCAAGATCTCCCATTTTGCTAGCGCTATCAACGGATCAGCTCCCTATATATATATGGAGGCCCAGTCTTCATCTATGTAGATGCAGCATCTCCAAAAACTTTACTAATTACGCCTAGTCACTTGAGATACACATGTAAAAATTAAGTTAATATAAAAAATTTATTTTGTATTAAAAAAATTGACAATTTAATAAAATAAAATTTTAAATTATAAAATTGGGCATATCATTATAGGTTTATTATTTACACTTTTGTTTCGTACCATTTTCCAGAAAAATAAATAAAGAATGTTAGGTAATTATGGCACACCCGATATGCTTGCAAAATAAAGTTGTTGATTTAAAATCTGTTACAAAATCATGCTTGATGTATAAGTGGGGTTTCAATATGAAAATCAAATATGTCATTAAGGTTGTCATTTACTATTTAATGTGGTCATTTTTTAAGAATTTTTTTCATAGTGTCACTATTTTAGATAGATGATTATGTAATATAAAAAAAGTGTTACACCAAAATGACCTTGCGGTGCATGAGCAAAGTTGGTTACTAACGATTAATTACCACTTTTTTTCAACCTTGAACATTTAATATTTTTAAGTGTTATAATGTGTCACTCAGTTAGTGTGTCACTTGTCGCTCAAGGAAGTATGTAACACCAAAAGATGTATTATATCAAAAGTTTCATTCTCTTTATCTATCTATACTATATATAATGAGAAGACATTTTTTGATGTTATACTCTTTTGGTGTTACATTAAGAGTGTCTGTGGTGCTGACACATGTCCAAAATGAGGGTAAAATCATAAAACACATTTTTGGATGTTACATAACTACCTACTTATAGTGGTGACAAGTGGCATTACAAGAAAAATTATAAAAATTGACAAAATAAAGATCTTAATTGATAACTAAACTACCCATAAAAATATGTTTAGTTTTACAAATTTACATTTTAACAAAATTTACACTATTAATTTTATTCTTACACACGCATCGAGTGTGCCACCGTCACTCGTATATAATAATACGAGCCACCGTGCACACGCGATACGTGTGTGAGTCATTTATTGTATCAGTCATAAAAGATCTGTTTAGGTAATATTTCATCAAATCTTATAAGTTTTTCTATAGCGACACTTTAATATTTATTTTATAAAATAATAAATTCTATTTTACATTGAAAACACAATTTGATGAGCACGAAGTCTACCATTATATGTTATGGTCTTTGTTGATTTGGCTACTATGTATCTATTGATTGATCTCTAAATGATAACTTTAAATTTTGACTCTTTTTTAAAATCATAAACTATATATAAACGGGAAACAACAAACAACATCCATGTATTTTAAATAATAAATTGGAGAGTTTAAATATTTACAACAAGTAATGCATATTGTAAAACCAAGTATGCATGTTTTACAACCAATATGCAGCACGTAACGGAGCTGCTCCCATTTGGATTGTCACGCACTACCCACCACCTAGACCACCGGAGCCACCACTCTCCCCATCACCACGACTTCCCACCGCGGGACACAGCGGGACAAAGGATAACTGACCCCCCAGCCCAATCCCACACCATTGCTTTCCAATGAACAAATGGTTTCTTCGATTGGCTGCCAGACACCATCAGCGACAGATCTTCAACCCATGTCAGCCACCACACTGCCAACCAACCACCAACCGCCGTCGCTGCAACCCACCATACCCGGCCACCAATCCCATACCACCAATGCTGGCCGATCTTGAAAATTGACAAAGATGGTTCCTTCAGTTGGTTGGTCAATATCATCGGTAACCGACCTTCAACCCAACATCAGCGATCAATGTCGACCGATCTTTAACCCACGAACAACCAAAATGCTGATCGATCTTTCACCCACGAATAACCAACGACCACCACACTGCCCGCCAATAGCCACCCATCGCCCGCCGCCGCAACCCACCATATCTGGCCACCAATCCCAGGCCACACCACCAACGTCGGGCGATCTTGAAAATTGCAAGGTGCGTATAAAATGCAAACCACACCTGTAAAGTTCATGACGGGTATGAATTGGAAGCTTGAGGCTTACATAGATTGAAAGAGAAAATGCCTGTAATTCTGCTTGAGAACTTGGAGGGGATGGAAGTTGGCAGTTGGGAGAAGCAACTTCTGGAGTTTTTGTAGATTAGAGATGCAGAGAAGGGAAAATGAGGAGGAAATGTAGACCGAAAAATCAAGAGATGCATGAAATGGGAAACAAAATGCACATTTCATTGGAACACTATCGCAAAACCAAAAAGAAACCAAAGAGGAGCGTTAGCATTGGAGTCTTGAAAAAATAAATTGGATCTCCTCAGTTGTCGATTTTTTATTTGTAACGGAGATGGAGGCAATGGAAATGGAGAAATGCAGTTACGTAAGTGCAGGGAGTGGGAGAGTATAGTATATAAAGTAACTGAAGACCAAAAAGATGTTATCCAAAAAAAAAAAAAACGTGTTCTCATTATAGATAATATAGTATGGTATAAATAGATGTAGAAGTGAAGACAGATTTAGTTGAAGTAGGTTAATGCTATAGTTGCATTTCTAAAATAGTGTCCGAACTATTGGATTAGATTTACTAATACAGTCTCTGATCTATGCTCCATTTCAATTTTGATGCCTATGTGTCACATTCTGTTAAAAGTTTTGGGCTCTCTTGTTAATAATAGTATCTTCTTTTCCTCCCATTTTTGTGCTCTCTCTCTCTCTCTCTCTCTCTCTCTCTCTTGGTTCCCCACCCAGTAGCGGAGGCAGCGGGGGGCACGTGCCCACCTACTGCCTTCTTCTCTTTCATTTAGAGTACACCGGCAATGGTGTCCTTGCCGCCTACATGGATAAATCCACCGGCCACTGAATCACTTCATGTCTTCATCCACCTTCACTTTCATGGTATATCTGGCTTCAGTTATCTTATGTAAT
Organism: Escallonia herrerae; assembly: GCA_033070095.1. Classification (NCBI taxonomy): domain Eukaryota; kingdom Viridiplantae; phylum Streptophyta; class Magnoliopsida; order Escalloniales; family Escalloniaceae; genus Escallonia; species Escallonia herrerae. The sequence continues at coordinate 88,687 of JAVXUP010002082.1, read as the reverse complement.
CAAGCATTTATTGGTTGTAACGATGAAACATATATGGGTAGATGAGATGCAAGGACGGACCGCCAAAGGTGATGGTAGAGGCCATGGTCCCTTGCTAAGTTCTTGACAATTTTGCTTCTTTCTCTTTAGATCTCATGGTAATTTCATCTATTAGCCCCCTTGCACTAAGCTTTTAGTTTAATAGAGTTTGGAAAGGAAAGACTTCAGGTAGATGGAAGGAAGATGAGAAGTACAGTGGATGTAAAAATGTGGTGGTGATGTCCAGAAAAGGGGCGGGGGAGAGAGAGAGGGGGAAACAAGTGGCGGCTAATTGTTCTTAAGGTGGTAGTTTAGGGTTATAAGGGTGAGTTTTACGAATGGAAGTAAATGCCGAAATAAATTTGAATCATTGATTAAAATTAACGGTCATGATTTTTTAAAAGATCCATGTCTTTTAATTTTGGCACTAATATATGATGTTGTGGTAAGTGAACACAAAAGGGAGATATTTTACTGAAAAAATGTCCCACGTTTGCCAAGATGTCTAGAAAATATGATACTTTTACAAATTACATTTAAATTAAGAGCTCACAATAAGAGACACATAAATTTTTTGGGGGAGATTATAGTTAAGTCAAAATAAATTAGCACACAAATGTTTTACCTTTAGATTTACCGGGGATCGAAAGTGAGTTTATATATTGGCTATTCAAAAAATTGTGAGTGCTTCAGTGCTGTCCTTTCGATTTACGCTCGTTGAAGTTCTCTGTTTGTTGGATTAATACATTTTCACAATAGCTAGGCTTAAGATTTTTTTTTTCTCCTCAATCAATTAGATGCCCACCTCGTGCACAGTTTCTGACTTCGCCACTAGCCCCACCAAGGCCAGCACCACGGCGGCGGCCAATCCCCTAGTGCATCCACCTCTCGTTGATGGGGCGAGCCACTAAAGAATCTGCTGCCATCTTTTGACTCGGGTTTACCGTCGAATTTGCCAGAGTTTCTGTACAAATGCAATCCTGTCACTGGATGGTGTCAAAGTCGTGTAGCCAGGGGCGGAGCCACGCTTGTACGAGGGGGGGCTAATGTACCCCCTCAGATTTTGAATTTTTTTTAATTATATATATAGTTTTTTTTTCACTCACAATCACACAAACCTTTGATGAAGCTCTACTTTCAGTGAGGACGATGGTTTTGGACAGAGAGAAAATGGGAGAAAAATTGGGAAAAAAGAGAAACAAGGAGAGAAGAGAGAGATCTAAGAGTTGAGGAAAGAACACCACCCACTTACACATCAAAAAGAGAGGGCCTGGGGGCTAGAGTATCAGGTTCTTCTCTCCACCAAAAAGCAGGTTTGTACCATTTTAACAGCACCATTCACCTCCCATCTGTGAATATGCGTGAACAGACGTAAAAAAAAATCCTAGAGAGAGAGAGAGAGCTTTTTAGAGGCAGATAAAGGTTCTTGGGGAGCCAAAGCAAGGTAACTACTACGCCCGAGAAAATAATGAACTGAATGATCTGACTGCAAGTGGAGAGCATTGCTCTATCTATCTGAGAATACTAACCACACCGCGGTAGCATGATCAGAGTAAGCCCGTTGCCCCAGCCACGGTCCAAGCCCTTACTGAATCCTACAAGTGCGTCAAAAGACGCGTAGAGGACTTGACAGCGATGAGGGTTGCCCCTGTGACCAACTGCTAGGCAGACTAGGCGCGATGCCCTCCAAAGACCTGCTCCCGTCTCGAAGTGACCCGGGCGTCATTGTCCTGATGGCGCCGACGATCACCGGTAACATAAGTGGACGTTGTCGCAGCTCAGTGCCTAGTGTCATGCAAGTCACCCTAGGTGGTGATAGCTTTATGGTAAAGAGCCTATCCCGCTGCGAGGGGTCCTCATGCAGGAGCACTACGAGTGGAGCCCCCCGGAATGAAGACGACGATAGCTTTATGGTAACGAGCCTATGCCATGGCGGCGATGGCTTTGTGGTAACGAGCCCATCCCGCTGTGGGGGTCCTCGTGCCGGAGCCCCCCGTGATTATGACGGCGATGGCTTTGTGGTAATGAGCCCATCCCGCTGCGGGGGTCCTCGTGCCGGAGCCCCCCGTGATTATGACGGCGATGGCTTTGTGGTAACGAACCCATCCTGTGGTGTCGATGACTTTGTGGTAATGAGTCCATCCCGCTGCGAGGGGTCCTCGTGCCGGAGCACTACGAACGCAGCCCCTCGGAATGAAGACAGTGATAGCTTTATGGTAACGTGCCTATCTCATGGCGGCGATGGCTTTGTGGTAACGAGCCCATCCCGCTGCGAGGGATCTTCGTGCCGGAGCACTATGAACGGAGCCCTCTGAAATAAAGACGGCGATAGCTTTGTGGTAACGAGCATATCCCGTGGCGACGATGGCTTTGTGGTAACGAGCCCATCACGCTGCGAGGGGTCCTCGTGCCGGAGCACTACGAACAGAGCCCCCCGAAAGCATGTAACATGATTGTGGCGCATGGGCGCGATGCCAAGGGCATGCGACAATACCTGGCGCCGGGGCACGTATCATGGAAGTGGCGCATGGGGGCAGCAGTGAACGTCGCGAAGACAATATCTGGTGCTGGGGACACATGTTATAGAAGTGGCACATGGGGGTGGTGACGAACATCGCAGAGCAATACTCGGTGACGGGGGCATGTGTCATGAGAATGGCGCACGGGCACTATGACGAATGTCGCAGAGTAATACTCGGTGCCAGGGGCACGAATCATGAAAGGGGCACACGAGCGCGGCGACGAATGTCGCGGAGCAATACTCGGTGCCGGGGGCACGTATCATGACAATGGTGCACGGGCGCGACGACGAACGTCGCGGAGCAATACTCGGTGCCAGGGACACATATCATGAGAATGGCGCACGGGCATAGCGACGAACGTCGCGGAGCAATACTCAGTGCTGGGCGCACTATCATGAAAGGGGCGCATGGGCGCGGCAACGAACGTCGCAGAGACAGCGCACGGGCGTGCGTCAAGTGTCTCGGAGACGGGGCATGAATTGAGTGTGCCTGTTATGCCAAAATAATGAATGTAATATGTGGTAATGACAAAGTTGAGAATGATAATACGGGTTTCGTTGGCGACGGGTCATTCGGCGATAGCGCGCGACTTTAAGTGACGAACGTCGCGAGAGCGACAAACTGTGGCGAGCGTCAGATGACGGACGTCATGAGGTTAGTGTGTGAGCGTTGGTGGGCTTCGAGGAAGCACAAAATATGGTTCAAAATAGTGTGCGCAAAAAAGGGGCAAAGTCGGGGATTTTGGGGGGAAGGCCAAGGCCAACCCCTTAGGGAGACCGAGGTCGACCCTAGGGGTGGCCAAGGCCAAGGCCACTCCTCCTGGTGGGGGGCCAAGACCACCTTCCTCCTTTTAGTGAACTTTGGGCATGCCAACGGTTGGTGTTTTGATGGACAATTACAAATCCAAAAGTTGCATTACGACGAACGTGTTGTCGTGAGTCGTACTCATGTGACGAACAAGGTGCCAAAGACACATACGAAGCATACGAAGCGAACAAAGCGCGAAAGGGACCTTGCATGAAAAGTGAACAACCGGGGGGGGAGGCCAACGCCAACCCCCCATGGAGGCCGAGGCCAACCCCATGGCCTTGGGGGAGGCCTTTGCCCTTAACCCCGTCGCTCCGGTTGCGCCATCAGCTGATATTTTTGGTGAAAAGGTGTTCAGGTGGTCTCGGAGTGACGATCGTGCTCTCGTGAGTCACGCTAACATGAAATAATTAGTGCCTAAGTCACGCACAAGGCGCGCGAAGCGAAAAACGCAAATGACTTGAGCGTGCGCGCGCCGACCGGTTCGGTGCGTTGGAAATTTGACCGTTGACTATGTTGACGTGTCTGCTCGAAGCAAGACCCCTAGCGGGCCATTGGGTACGACCAGAATAGGTTGAGAACAGAGTTGTTTCTGACTGTTGGAACTAGGTCTATTTTTATTTTTTAGTTAGACTTTGGTTTGGGCTTTGGGGATATTTTGGGTTAGACTTGTGAAGTAAGTATAACACATACAAATATAGGTTCTAAATTATGAGCCATTCATAAGCTATGAATGATTTTAGCTGTTCATGTTTAACTCTTTCATTAACGAGCTCAATTTTTTCTCGGCTCACTCATTTAATAAACGATTATGAATGAACCATGCTTGTTCACAAGAAGCTCAGTTTATTTCAGCCTTACTAAAATCTGTTGATCGGTAGCTGACAAAACTTGACAACAACTTAAATGACTTCCATACATGTTTACTTATTAAATTTAGCATATTAAAGCAAATACTCATATATCATATCCTTCCTACATAAATGATTTGGGACTTCATCATACCCTATAGAAATCACATTCTAAGTCTCCATTCATTCGAGAAATATTAAGGCTCATAGGTTAATTTTTCTCTTTATCTTCATGATTTTACAACACTAACGAGAGCATCTTTGTAAGCAGCTCTTTGATCGAGAGTAAGTATCATTTTAAGTCATCAATTCTCTCATCTCTCTTTTGTACTACTAGTTTATTTGTACTCATTTCCTTTGGAGATGGCTTCTTTGTACACAATTGATCTTCATAGGAAGATTGTGATCAAGGCTTGAGTTTGTCAATTCAAGGCTTGTGCTTGGTGTGGGGATATGATCAAGTGTTTTGTAAGAGTTTTGATCTTGACTTAGAACATGATTGTTGCTAGTGAATTCTAGGGCTCTTGCACGGAACTTTCTTAAAGAGGTGGATATAGGCTTGAGGCTAGTTCAAACCGAACAATTTAAATTTCCTTATCAAGTATCTCTAACTCAAATTCTTTACTTAATTCTCTATGATTGTTTGAGATTGTGTAGTTAGCTTTTTAATTGAAATGTTCAATGGTTTGATAAAGATTTATGATTGTGTTTAGTTCAAATTCATAAATTTTCAAAAGTCATACTCACCCTTCCTGTAGGGTTGCTTTATTGGTTTCATGGATAATGTCAACTACGATCACATGTTCTGCCCCGTAGTAAAACTTGTCAAAGAAAAGTTGGACTATGTGAGACCACGAGTAAAGGGTGTGATATCCTACATTGGATGTGAGATGCTTTCTGATTGGCCTTATAAGACCTCGTCTACGAACTCATAAGTACATACTTGGCTCCTTTTGAGGAAGACATTGCCTTGTGGTGGGACCGCGAACTGGGTATTAGCAGATGGTATCAGAGTCGACTCACGAAAGCTCTGACTGGCTATCCGGTCCCGATAGTTGGGGAAAATGGAGGCAAGCCCGGGTATATTCCATATCAGGAGGATGGTTGGGGCAACGAAGGGTGAGGAAGGTATATCCCACATGGCTAAAGAGGAAGGTTTTGGGCTACGTGTGATCAAGCCTTAACGGGGATGCTAAGGGATAAGGAAAGAAGATTGTGATATCCCACATCAGATGTGGGATAATTTACGATTGGCCTTATAAGACCCTACCTCTAAGCTTATAAATATCTACTTGGCTAGCCTTTTGAGAGAGGCATTGCCCTGTAGTAGGGCCATGGATCAGGTCTTTACAGATGGTATCCTCGAGGATCTAGTGGTACTAAGAGTAGGCAAGGCTCGTCATGAACTTGTGAAGTCCTTTAAGTTTTAAAATGACATCCTCCCAATAGTGCTCTAGGGAGCCAACAAAATGGGGAAGATGCTCGCAGCATTGCCCATTCTGTGTTTCAGAACAAAATTTGCTTGTACTTTATAGGATAGTGTTTGATAATAAGGTTTCTTGAGTAGAGAACAAGACCAAACAGTCATGAAGATGAAGAGGATTGAGGCATTGATGATTCCTTGAGACAATTGAGGATGACATCACCGAAGGTGTAAATATACATCTAGTATGGATGATCCTTTTTACCGAGGCCCCCCAAAAGAGTGACCTGAGACACTACGGTAAAGCACTAGTAGAGAGGGGTCTTTCGTAGGGACAACTCCCAAGGGAGTAATATGTGCAGGATTAGGGCCATTGGTAGTATGTGAGAAACCAGAATGGCCAGTTAAAGCAAGTCAGGGGCATAGTCAGTGTTCAGGTGCCAGTCAGCCATGTTGGTTTAAAGTTCTATCTCAATAATTCATGTTCTCTGAAGTACTATGAGCAAGGGTAGGGTGGGGTGGGTTAGGTTGGTGCTAGGGGGATTTGCTGCAACACTTGGCCAAGGTCGACTTGAGGTGTACGAATAGTGGTGATGGTGGCCAACACACCAGGTGCAGAAGGCGAAGGTCCTACATGCCCTACTGCCTAGGGCCTAAAGGATCAAGGTAGCTGTAGTTGTGACACGGGGTACCTAGGTAGTGTCCAGAACTGCCTTAGGCCTTGAACGCTAAATCTGAGCAGCCGGGTTAGGCATAGAGTGAGGAGCTACGAGATTAAAGAGGTGAGCATTTGTAAAGTTAAGGCTTGAATTGATTTTTTTACCTCTATCTCGTCATGATAATTAAGAGTCTTGGGAACTGATAATGGTAGGAATGTGCATCTTAGGATGCATTAGAGTTGAGTGGCATTAGAGTTGAGTGGCATCAGTATTCTCTTGTTCCTCAAGGTGGTAATATTTTGGATGACGGGATTAAGACATTGGTGGTTAGTAGTCTTGTCGATCTCATGTTGCTGAGGCATGGAAAACTATGGGTGTCAGACATGGGATAAAATTTACAAGAATGCTGACCATCCCTAATGGAGTCACCAAAAATGAGGCCAATGAGGTGGGTTAGCTATACATGTGGATATGCCGCAACGAGTACAGTCCGAGTGTAATGCCAAGTGTGATAGTGTGGCACAAAGCATGGATAGAAATAAGGGCAGAGATCAAGGTAACCTAGACAAGCCTAAGGAATGGTAGTGCTGCAGGGATGCAGGTGAAGAGTGAGTAAGAAACGATAGTCACAAGTCATATACTGAGGTCTAAATGTCAAGGTCCAGTGCTAAGGTTCTTTCTCTTTCTAGAATTTGTTAGAGTGAGAAAGCAGAAGTGTGCAAATGAATTCAACTATTCAAATCTTTATCAAATGAGCTCTCTAGTTCACTAGTTATACGCATCTTAAAATGGCTTATCATAAACTTACACATCGGCTCCCTAGAGGTGCCACCTTGCCAAGGTGAACTATATGCGGATGTTCTATTGGACAGTTAGGTCATCATACTAAGTCGGGCTGCCCCTCAGTTTCTCTAAAAAATACTTTTATAAAACTAGTTTGGCTAGAGAACACCCTGATCTAGCTGCCAATCCAACGCCACTGCTATATCCAATTTGGCTTGAGAGAAGCTGAGAACCTAGCATTATATGGAAGGCCCAATGCCTGACTGCTGGGCAAACTAGGTACGATGTTCTTTGAAGACCTAGTATCATCTCAGAGTGACCTAAGGTTAAAGTTGCCAATGAAGAGCCCAAGTGTCGGAGCATGTAGACTACTCATGTAGTCAACCTTACGGAGATAGTGTCCTGGAAGAGTCGTCGATCCTACAGTGATCCTTATGCTGAAGCACTCAGAAAGTGCTAAAAAAATGTGCAGGAAGTCGCCTACTTGGCGGGCTGAGGTAATGTCCCAGAGGAGGTGCCTACCTAAAGCCCCGAGATAATATCCCAGAGGAGTAGCCTACTCAGCGAGATAAGGTAGCGTACCAAAAAAGTCGCTTACCTGACAGAAGAAGAGTCCTCATGCTGGAGCACTCGGAGCTTCATGGTGGAGATAATGTACCAAAGAAGTTACTTATCCCCTAATAAGTCCTTATCCAAGAGCGCTCAGAGTATTTTGAGGTAGCATCTCGAATAAGTTGCCCATGTAATGGGCTCAAGGAGTGTGTCGGAGGAGTTGACTACCCAATGGGCTAAGGCAGTGTACTGAAAGAGTCACTTACCTAACGGAAGATGAGTCCTTATGTCGGAGCAGTCTACTCCTTGAGGTGTTGTCCCGGAAGAGTCACCTAACTTGAGGGATGATGCACACTTCATAGATTAGATCAAAGCATGATCCACAAATAAGGGGAGGTAGGCATATTGTGGTGAAGATATGGACCAATGAGGGCATGATAGTCTCATGGAGTGCCAAGGGCACAATCATACAAGTGGCACGGTGCCTAGGCATGATGGGATGTGTATATCAGGGCATGTTCAATGGTGATGGCGTGGGGGTAGTCAATGAGTGTTGTGGAGGGCACGTAACACAAAGGTGGCATATAGGCTCGGCTAATTGACGTTGTGCATGGGGTACGTAGCACGGAGATGGCACTCGTGCGCCTTTGGGCATTATGTTGTTAGGTACAGTAACCAATGTGGTGCCTTGGATACATGCCATAGAGGCAGCACATGAGCATGACCCAGGGGTGTAGTGACGAGGGCATGTAATGTAGAAATGACGCATAGGCTTGGCCCATGGATACAATGCTAGGGGAATATAACACAAAGGCGTTGCATGGGCTTAATCGATGTTCATATTTTTTGGGGCACATAACATGAAGACGATGCTCGGGCTAGGTCATGCATCATGGTCGTGCGGGGGGAGGGGCGCTGGGGGTATGTAGCATGATTACGACAGATGAGTGTGGCAAATGGACACAATGCTGGTGGCATGTAAGATGGAGATAGTGGAGGCATGGCAATGCTTAACATGGAGCACATATCCCCCAAGGAGCCAACTAATTGCCAAGTATGCCCTTCACTTGGTGTTGACTGTACGACGGGTCAAGATAAGGCTACTGAGGATATAGGCTACCAAGAAAGGCAAAGACAATAAGAAAAAGGTGGAGACCCCCAAGGAGGAGGAAAGATCCCTCCCCCAAAAGGATTAGGAGAAAAAGCTCAATAGGGGGAGAGGATTAAGCACCAAAGAGGGGGGACTTGGGCCAACCGCTTGGAGTGGGAAGGCCTCGAGCCTATCTTGCAGGGAGGCTTCAGGCTGACCCATCAAAAGGAAGGCCTCAAGTTGAGATCGAAGGTGAAGGCCTAAGGCCAACCCTAAACCAAAGACGCGTTATTAACTCCATTTCAAGGGGAAGGTGTGTCAATCTCAGCACTTGAGTAATTCCTCAAATAAAATGGTGTGGCATGTGACTTGGAGCGTGCACTTTAGGTTAAACTTACACCGTTGAAAATTTGCTGACATGTCTCTAAAAGTGGGGACCAAACTAGTTAAAGGGTATAGCCAAGACGGGCTAGAAACACACATTAATATATAAGTAGATGGCCTAATCCCTTGTATGCCCCTTGAGTTCCAAATTCTAACCCCAAGTCCGTTTTCTTTTTTTCGTGAAAAATAAGTTCCTGAGATAAAATTCATATTCCGTGAAACCTTTCTTCCGCTTTTTTGGATGGAAGGCTAATGAATTCAAAATAACAAAAGTGCATTGGCAATTTAGAAAGATCATTTCAAAAAAAAACATTATCCTCAACCTTGACATAACACCACCCAGCCCCCCTTCACTGCTTAGACCACCAGCTCTCTCTCTTCCCCCCCCCCCCCGCCCCCTCGACACTGACCGACCATTACCACCAATACTACCTAAGAGCCATATACCACTGAACCACCACTACTACACTGAGACCTACCACAATACCTTGTCACCTCTCTTTTCCTACAACCATAACAGAGCCCGCCATTAAGTGCATCACCTACCATCGTATTGTATCGTGAAAATCCCTATCCAACACCGTATGTTGAAAAACCACTATAATTACCCAATCATACACTAAAAAGCCGACATCATTTACCCCACTACAACAACCACCATCAACATCATTATTGCCACTACCACGAACATCAAGATTTCCATCACCCTGATCCACTCCACATAAGAACCACAAGTGCACCATCTCCATGGTTTTTGCTCGAATTTAGATTACCAGTAAGTGAGATTTGACCGAATTTATTCTTGGATTGATGGTATGTTTGGTGGGTGTAGATCTAATTTAGGTGAAAAAGATTACTGAATTTCTCATGCATGTGAGGGTTTGATCAAGGTGTTAGACTTGTTCGTTGGATTTAGATCCTCTGTTGGAGTTGGATTGGTTGTAGAGTTGACGAGAGAGATGTGGAGGATTGATGGTGGTTGTGGTGTTTGTGCTACTGCTCACGAGTGGTATTTGCAGCGTTGATGGAGGTTGTACAGTGATTTCGGCGACAGGGGTATAAGTTACTTTAGAGGAGGGGCGACAGGGAAATAGGCGAGTCCATCGCCTTGTCCGTTCTCACTGTTGGGAGGTGGTTCTTAGTGGAGCAAGATATGGCATGCCAGTAATGCAATGAAGGTGGTTGTTGTGGCATGGTAGTGGTAGGCGGGGGCGGTGGTGTTGAGAATGTGTATCTGGCTTAGTACCTTATAAGACACTTTTAATTAGTTTTTGTATTTAATAACTTTCCAACTTCACCCTTGAAAAAACACTAACTGACACCACTTTAACGTTTTCCATCCACAAAAGTGGACAAAAGGTTACAAAGAACATAAAGCGTTTTGTGAATGACTTATCTGAGTACACAAAAACAAAACATAGTGTGTGGGTTGGAGAGGGGGGTGGTGGTGTTAGAAGTTGAAACTTAAGAGGTACAAAGAAATCACTCCTAAGTAGATTTATGGGTCTAACATTATGATAATCATAAGATGAAGTAGTGAGATTGACATTGGTCAATACTAAGACTTCCATGCTAACATTCTCGTTAGGTTACTATTTTCCTCGAAGCCGCTGCACAATGTGGTGCTAGCTAGGGAAACATGCTTTTATGGAACCAAACACTCATTGGAGTAAATATTGCATGGTCAAATAATTAGCCCAATCATTTTAGACCGTTGGTTGAGGAGGTTGATTCGGTTAGACGAGGGGCAAAAGAATGTAGGGACCTACACCATTAGTAGGGAAGAACATTCTTATGGTGAAGTATTTTTTGAACTTTCAATTTTGTCCATTTATGACATTTCAAAAACTCTCCATCAATAGCTAATAAAATGGTACTTTGAATGTTAGTTTTTTCCCCATCATTTTTACACCATTTCTCTCCACAAAATAATGGCAACTTACCAGTTGGTTAAAATTTTGGATTTGTTAGCTACCTCAATGCCCATGCGCTAAACTCTCCTTATTTTTTCATCACCGAAATTAGCTCTATCTTCTATCTTTAGTTTGTATGGTGGATAGGAGCTAGATAGAGTATATTCAATGGAACGTGACATATTTTGCTATTAAGTATATATATGTTGTCGGTCTTTGATGTTATACTGCACACGCATCAGGAGTGGACTATATATCTATCAATCCTAGACCATTCAAAATTATGTAAACATTACTGTGATAAGATTTATATAGGGTAGGTTTGACACTCTTTTTTTGCCTCTTTTTTTTCAGTTTTAAAAATTGAAAAAAAAGAAGAGTTTGGTAACCATTTTTTTTTCAATTTAAAAAACCAGTTTTTAAACTGAAGAGTAAAAAAAAAACTCCAAAAACTGTTTTTTTTTTTCACTTTTGGTTTTTTTTTTTAGACCACCACCACCACCCTCCCACCACCGGCAGCCACCGCCGGAGACTGCCGGCAGCCACCACCGGCCGCCGGCGACCAGACTGCCGGCAGCCACCACCGGCCGCCGGCGACCACCGCCGGAGACTGCCGGCAGCCACCACCGGTCGCCGGCGACCACCGTCGGAGACTGCCGGCAGCCACCTCCGGCTGCCGGCGACCACCGCCGGAGATTGCCGGCAGCCACCTCCGGCCGCCGGCCACCACCGCCGGTGACTGCCGGCAGCCACCTTCGGCCGTCGGCCACCACCACCAACACCGTCGACCACCGCTACGCCCCACCACCGCCACCGCAAACCACAAAAAAAAAGTCAAAATAAAAAGGGTTACCAAACACCAAAAAAAAAACCTAAAAAAAAAGGGGTTATCAAACACCCACTTGTTTTTATAAAAAAAAAAATTAAGCTGCTCTTTAAAAACTGAAAACCAAATTTTTTTTTTTGTCAAACGAACCCTTAGTAAGCCTTTAAAACTCGATACATGTGCCGTAACCGTGCCGTGTAAGTTGATACATGAAAATAGGAAAATAGATAAATTTCGTGTTTAGAGATAAATATCAACCGACAAAAGTTTGTTCCTCAAGTTTGGTTGTCCTATCATTAGCAAAAAGTTGTTACTAAAGTTTATTAGTGGCATCTTTCGCAACGAAGTGTTACTAAACTTACAATTTAGTGGAAGTTGTGCCAAAGTACCAAAAATATCTATGGAAAATAGCTAATGACGTCCCTACTTTACACAATATTCGAACTTATCCCATCCACTTCAAAGTGATAAACTAAACAGATTAGAATGACATCAACACCCCATATTTCTTATTATAGGTCAATGCCCCATCCAAACCCTCTTGCACTTTCACTCAATCAATCACCCTGACCCCTATGGTCGCCACCCACTATCATTGTCGCCCCGTTACCTACCACACCCACCCATAATCCCTATAGTCCCCCCAGTCACCTACCAACACACACACACACACACACACACACACACAACGGTTACCCTCATACTTTATCAACTACAGGCACGTGCGCGCACATACACAGGCACATACATGCGCACGTGGGAGCACACGCACACATAAACAAACACACGCGATGGTAGCCCCCATCCTCATCACCCACCTAACACATGCATCATGCGTACGCAAAAACAAAACACACACTTATAAATTGCACCCAGAAGCACACATTGCACGTACACACCCACCCCCACACACATGCACCATGGTGGCCCTTATCCCCCATAACCCACCAACATGCACCGGACACAATGGACCAGCCATAATCAGACACCCACGCTTGCGTGCACCCCCTAGTTGCCCTAACCCTCATCACCCACCAACGTACACACACACACACACACACACATCATTGTCCCCATCCCTCATAACCCACATACAACAGACATTACATACGCACACACTGCACCCACACCCAAACAAATAGACACCCATACCCATACAAACATAGACCCCCACACATACACATACCACGATTCTCCCCATCCCCATCACCCATAAGCATGCAATGCACACACACAAACAGACACCCGCACACTGCACCAACACACAAACAGATACCTTCATGCACCCCTTACGATTGCCCCATCCCCCTATCACCCACCCTCACCCCCACACACACACCCCACATGGTATGTGTCTGTGTCTGTGTGTGTCCAGTGTGGTTGTGCATGGTATGGGTATGCGTGTAGGGAGTGGGTGATGGGCGAAGGGGGCGATAGTGGAAGTGAGTGGGGCTGGTTGAGGGAGAGGAAAATGAATAAAGGGGTAGAAGTGAAAAAGGCAAATTATTATTTTAGAAGAAATTAATTAGTTAACGCGCGTATTGGTTTTGTCTAAGGAGCAATATTTTGCTAACTGTGGGGTCAAAGTATATAATTTTGAACTGGAGGGGATAAATTCATACATATAATTTTTTTTCCTAATCTGTACTGTTTGGATGTATTATTTGAATTCGCTTGATAGGATCGTTAAGTAGCAATCTACCACTCCTATATTTTGAAATTTTTTAAAAATATCAAATTAAAGTGTAAGAATTTTATTGGACAACTTTCACTTTGTGGTAAAATTAAATGCTAATAGCTTCCGTAAAAACCCTAAAAATGTACACCTACAACTCCATCTTTCTTCTTTTGCATCTTCGATTTTTGTACGGAGCTGTCCTTAGTCTTCAATTGCCTACATCATCAATAAACCAACTTTTTGCAATTTTCTCATGTTACATTGTTGTCCCCTTTTCACTTAAAGGTGAGTAAATTATGTTTGAATTGAGTTCTTCTTTCTATCGATCATTTCAACAAAATCTATTCATGATGATTGACATAGAACACGCCAAAATTAAATGACTTTAGAGTGCAAGGGCTGCCCACACGACAATTAATCTGAATTCTTTTCACAATTCAATGAATTCCAATCAATAGATTTGTTTTTCTTCTGATGTTGGAAACTTCAAAACTCATCTCTCTCACTTTTATAATGAGTTGTTAGGATAAATTATGGCTTCCTATTAGGTAGATGTTTTTGTGACCAAGTTTTGATTGTGGATTATGTAGCAACTTTCCACGCCAAGCGAATGCGTCAATGAGACTACATCTGTATTGTTGAACATATAGATATATCTAGAAGTTCAGTTCTTTTATTTACATGTAAAAGAATTACTGAAAGATGTGGTCTTTCACTTCTATTCTCCTTTTATGATTTAGATATGCAAATAGCATACATTTGCAAAGTTGATGGTATATCATGTGTGATGAACTATGATCATCTCCCTTTCTTTGTAGACATCGTAAAACTTGCTACAAATATGTTTGTCATATTTTGTCAACCTAATTGAAATTTGTGATCATATTTGTTGCTACTTTAATTATCGAGTGAGGGTTCGTTCATATTGGTATTTTCGTACATTATTGAACTTCAGATAGGGATGGAAGCTTTCGCTCTCTCTAGTAGGAATGGCAAATAGGCAGTTGGGCATGGCGGAAAAGAGAAGATAGAAGAGAAAGAAGAAGCAAAAAAAGTGTGGTCGGATTTTTTTTGTGACTATTTATACAAGACAGTGATGGACGATTGTGATTGCACAATAGTTTAGGGTTAGGGTTTAATTAAAACCGAACAGGTATGGATCATGAAACGGGTCGAATACCAGGGCCAGGCAAACTAAATACCAAACCCAACCCATACTCGTTGCGCGTTAAAAACTTCAATACCATACCCATCCAAGAACCCGATCAAAGTCAAAATAAGTCATTACTACCAGATCGAGGCGGGTCAAATCTCTGCTAAATGCGGATCAAATTGCCATCCCTAATCTCTAGCTCTTGGATTTTATACAGAAGGAAAGAGGAAAGCCTGAACATTTGTTTTACTTATTTATTTATTTTTTTTGGTTTTTTGGTCTTCAAACATAGTGTTGACACATATTTTGTCAGTAAAAAACAACAATTCTCTTGCATGAGATGTCCTTACTCTTTTACCTCAACTTTGTGCTTGTAAGAAGGGGACTCCTTTTTATCGACTGTTGCTCTCCAGTTCAAGTGAATTACTCATGTTGTATTTTTCTTAATCAGAACTTGTGTTTACATATGAAGTGCTAATACAATGAAACAAGGTAGAATATGTGTCATATGGAGCAACAATTTTGCACCAGGATGCATATGAGAAACACTATAATGTGTTATAAAATTTACACTGAGACACGAAATAGAAAAATTTCATTTCCTACTAGTGCAAGAGCTGTATTGTTTTACCCTTCGACGTTGTGAACTACAGTGCGATTTCAATTTGCAATCAAAAGCAAGTTTGAAACTATTTTTTTGTAATTATGTGGAGATGTCTTGAGAAATTGTAATATTTCTGAAGTTAACATAAGTTATGTATTCGTAGAACATCTCTATATACTCCAATATTCTTCTTGCTACCACAGAGAAAGACTTCGAATAACCATCATAAGAGGAAGGTTTTGCCAAAAAGGAAAAAGACCATTATATGCTCTAATGTGTGAATAAATGCCTAGAAAAGTTACCACAGAATATTAGCTCAATTTTTACATAAAGATTTTATGTACAAGAAAGAATTAAAGTCCTCAAAAAGATATACTAATCATCGCTCACAGCAAAATAGAAGATTAAACAAAAACTAATAATTGTAGTTTTATTATGTCAAACTTTTATTTGGTACTCATATATAAAATACGGATACAGTTATTTCAATTTTCTAATTTTGTTTTTTGATGTGATTGGAAATTATTTACTAATTAAGACAGAGATTGTAAACATGCCTTATGTAGACATCACCTTCCTATGCTATAATAAACTAACATATAAGTTGCATCTTTTCTTTCACAAAAAAAAGCCTAATTCCAAAACTGTACTCTCAAGTTTACCCCCAGTACAGTTTTAGTACCCAAGTTTGAAGGTGTGCCAAAGAAGTACCCAACTTAAAAAAAGTGTACCAAATCAGTACCTCGGCCGACAGACCACAGACACCGTTAAAAAGTCCGAGGGGCAAGACCGTCAATAACAGAAAAAAGTCATAAAGTCTGTCCACGTGGTGACGTGGACCTTTCTTTAACATTCCCAATGCAAATATATATTCCTATCCCCTCTCTCTCTTTATATATATATATATATATATATATATATATATATATATATATATATATATTCACATTTTTCCCATTTCCCCTCACAATATCCTGTCCATTTTTCTGTCTTTATCCATCTCTTTTCCTTCCATCCTCATAATACTGAGATGTATTCTATGTGTTCTTCTTAAACCAGTCCACCTCCATCATTGACTACCGCATGCCTTGGTGCCTCCCTTCAACAACTGCTATCAACTACTATCGCCTCCCTTCAATCACCACTAATACCACTACCATCCCAAATTTCCTTAAACCCCCAAAGTTGGTTCCTTCACTCGACCAACACCACCTTTCCAATAGACCACCACAGCCTCAAATTGACATCACTATTGTCAATTCTCTCTTTCTTTCTTAAATTCTCTGTGATGTTAGGGATTTGGTGCGTCATTTTAAGTGAGTCGTCTTTTGTGACTGACTGGTGAAACGTTTTAGGTGGGCCGAATTCTGGCGTGGTCGTTATGTTAACTAATTTTTGTGGTAATTGTTGAACATGTCCTTGATCGTCCCTATGGCTAGCGACAATGGCTTACAGTGGTGGATCTGTGGATTGTGGTGGTGGATCTGTGGATCGCAGTGGTGAAGCAGCCAATTAATAGTGGATGTTAGACGGTGGTGGATGGATGGTGCTGTGGTGGTGGGAGGGCGATCAGTGATGGATGTGGCATTAAGAGGTGGTAGCGGCGATGGCATCGGGAGAGGTGGTAATGGGTGGCAGTGGATCCTGGTTGATGGCAGTTGTGGAGATGCTTGGTATGATAGACATTGCGGCAGTGGAGAGAGAGTGTGTGTGTGTGTGTGTGTGTGTGTTTTAATGATTAATTAAGGAAGATAAAAATCAACGGTTAAGATAGTGCCACATGATATATTTGCATCGGGAATGTAAAAAAGGACGGTCCACGTCACCATGTGGATAGACTTTACGACTTTTTTCTGTTATTGACGGTCTTGCCCCTTGGACTTTTTAACGGCGTCTGTCGTTCGTCAGCCGAGGTACTGATTTAATACGCTTTTTTAAAGTTGGATACTTCTTTGGCACACCTTCAAACTTGGATACTAAAGTTATAGTAGGGATAAACTTGAGGATACAGTTTTGAGGTTAGGCCAAAAAAAAAAAGAAGTAAAAGAACCAGTTAAAGTTATTCAAGACACCTAAAAAGAAAACCCATGTCTTTCGCAAAATTAAAAATATGTGATATGAGCATTACTTAGCTTTTTGACATTCACTTTTGTCATTATACATTTTCCAAGAGACGTTACATCGTGCCAATAAATTGTGAACTTGAGCTTACATAGTTAAAAAGAAGCACAACTATCATTACCTTTATACTTTATATTTACTTTACTGTTTTTGATTGAGATGGAAGGATGGTATCACATGCTAGCTTACGTGTGTAGAACTAAGTCCACATTTGCGAGAGTTAGGGGCATAACGTCCCAAATCTATTGATATTCGTGAACAATGAGTTCTCTTTTGATGTTTGATACTTCAAAACTTAATCTCTCTCACTTTTAGGATGAGTTGTTAGGATGGTCTATGACTTTCTATTAGGTATATATTTTCTTATGACCATGTTTTGATTGTGGATGACCTAGCAACTTCCTCCGCCAAACGAATGCATCAATGAAACTAGATCTGTATTATTGAACATATACATACATACATACATACATACATACATACATACATATATATATATATACATACATATATATATATATATATACATATATATATATACATACATATATATATATATATATATATATATATATGTGTGTGTGTGTGTGTGTGTGTGTGTGTGTGTGTATATATATATACACATATATATGTGTGTGTGTATACATGTGTATACACATATATGTGTGTGTGTATATGTGTATACACACACACACATATATGTGTATACACATGTATACACACACACACATATATGTGTATATATATGCGCGCGCGTGTATATATATATGCGCGTGTGTGTATACACATGTATACATACATATATATTTATGTTCTTTTATTGTTATCTTACATGAAAAAATTGCTGAAAGTTTTGGTCCTTCAATTATATTCTTGTTATGTGATTAAGATATGCGAAGAGCATATATTTGCAAAGTTGTTGGTATATCATGTCTGATGAACTATGGTCATCGTCCGTTCTCTATAAATGTCGTAATACTTGCTACAAATATGTTTGTCAGCTGTGGTTAACATCTAATTGACATTTGCGATCATTTTATTCTTACTTTAATAGTCTTGTGAGGGTTCGTTCATATTGGCACTTTTTCAGCATTACTCAACTTGAAATAGAGATGGAAGTTTTTGCTATCTCTAGTAGGAATGGCAATGAGGCGGGTGGGACGTGGATTTTATGTGATCCATACCCACCCCAATAGTCCTTATGCATAGCTCTGCCTTGCCCCACCTCGCCCCGCCATTGGTTCAAGTTTTGGGAATACCATCCCGATCAGGCTGACTTTTGAAAAACCCGACCTCGCCCCCAACTTGGTGCCATAAACCATACGACCCTGAACCTCTTTGACAATTCAACTAAACCTTGATGGGAAATTAGAGATTTTTCTTCTCTCATAGGAAAAACAAACCCCAAAACCATTACCTTAGAACAAGAGATTTTTGTCCCTCATGCAGTTGCTTAACTTAGCTAACACAACACGATATGAAATGTCATCCAGTCTAATGAAGAGAGCTGCCAGGTTGAAAAGTTGCTTTGTCCAGAGAGAGCTGTCAGCTGCGACTGTCAGCAAAAAAGAAATAGAATGTGGAATAGTGGATAGTAAACGGTGTTTGGTGGATGGTGAGGTGAAGATGGGCCACGAGGGATGACGGTGCAAGGGAGAGAAGAGGTGAAAGGCTGAGGCACTAAGCGGCGCGACAGAAGAGAGAAGAGAGAGAAAAAGAGAAAAAAGTGCGGTAGGATTTTTTGTGACTACTAATACGGCCGCAATGGACGACTGTGATTGCAGAATAGTTTAGGGTTAGGATTTAACTAAAGCCGGACATATATAAGGCAAACTAAATATCAAATCCGACTCGTACCTGTTGCGCGTTAAAAACTTATATTCCATACCCGTCCCAGAACCAATTAAAGTCAAAATAACCCGCTCCTATCAAATCGGGACAGTCAAATCTCTGCCGAGTGTGGATCAAATTGGCATCCTTAATCTCTTTCTCTCTCTTGGATTTTATGCGGAAGGAAAAGGAAAAAGGCCTGAATATTTGTTTCGTTTTTTTTTTGGTCTTCAAATATAATGTAGACACATACTTTGTCGGTCAAAAACAACGATTCTTTTGCATGAGATGTCCTTCCTCTTTTACCTCAATTTTGTGTTCGTAAAGGGGACTCCTTTTTATAGACTATATTGCTCTCCAACTCAAGAGAAGTGTTCACATTATAAAACTTCATAAGAATTTGTGTTTACATATGAATTGCTACAGTAATACAACGGAACAACGTAAAAATATGTCATATGGAGCAAATATTTTGCACAAGTATGCATAGGAGAAACACTACAATGGGTTACACATGATAGCAAAATGTCCCTATCGACTATTGCACGACAAGTATTCTTTTACCCTTCGACGTTGTTATTCTATAATTTGAGTGCGACTTTAATTTGCAATTTAAAGCAAGTTTGAAACAATTTTTTTCCAATTATGTGGAGATGTCTTGAGAAATTTAATAATTTTGAAGTTAACATAAGTTATGGATTTATAAAACATCTCTATATACTATTATACTTCTTACTTCCAAGGAGAAAGACTTTGGATATCCATCATAGAAAGAAGTTTTTGCAAAAAGGAAAAAACCATTATCTTTCCCTAACGTGTGAATAAATGCCTAGCATAGTTTCCACTGAATTTTAACTCAATTTTTACATAAATATTTATGCACAAAAAAGGATTATAGTCCTCAAAAGGGTATACTAATCATCGGCTACATCTACAACAAAGCAACAATTAAATAGAAACTAATAATTTTAATTTTACCTGATGTCAAACTTTTATTTGGTACTCATATGTTATATACGGATACACTTTGAACTCTTTTAATTTTCTATTTTATTAATATGATTGGAGTTTACTGCCTAATTATGACAGAGATTGTAAATATGTCTTATGTAGACATCACCTTCCTATGCTATAATAAACTAACATATAAATTGTATCTTTGACAAAAGAAAAATAGGAACCACTTAAAGTTATTCAAGGCATCTAAAAACAAAAGCCATGTCCTTCGAAAAACTTAAAAATATGATATGAGCATTATTTTAGCTTTTTGAGATTCACTTTTATCGTTATACATCTTATAAGAGTCGCTACATTGTGCTAATAAAGTTTGAACTTGAGCTCAATATGGTTAAAACTGAAGCACAACTATCATTGCCCTCTGTACTCTCCATATAGTTTACTGTTCGGATTGAGATGTAAAGATGGTAATACATGCTAGCTTTCATGTGTGGAACTAAGCCCACATTTGCGAGCAGGTTAGGGGCATAACGTCCTAGACCTATGGGTATTCGTAAACAATGAGTTCCTTTAATAGGTAATTTCTTTAGGTTTATGTGCCAAAAACTTGTATTATTTATTTCAATTTTGTCAGTTAACGAGTAAAAAACATGAAGGTACTAATTTTAATTCTTTCTATTAAAGGTAATTTTAAAAATAATCAAACTTCGGTCCTTTGTAATGCTGAAATAATAAAGAAAAAGACATTAAATATTTTCATTTAAAAAAAAGACCTACTAAATCGTAGAGCGAACAAAAAACTATGCTAATTATTGCAGAAGTACAAACGAAGAAGATGCCAAAGTTTACATAAAGGACCTTGGTTTTTGATAATAAACTATTAATCCTCAAACCTTGGACACCCTTTATGTCATTGGGGAATGAAGGATTAAACGATGTTCCTCTATGGATTACGTTACCACACCTTCCTTTGCATTTATGGTCAGCTCACATGCTGAGCAGAATTGTGAGCTCAATTGGTAATAGATATGGAAAAGAAAGGAACCACATGAGAGAAAGGGTGAAGTGGTACATAATCCAATAGTGGAAGATCATCAACAAGTAGATCAACTTTTTACTCCTTCAGGTAATCCAATCCAAAAAGCAACAGGGGTGGCAACATCTAACATGTCTGCTACTCTTACCATTAATTTTACGATGGATGAGAATAGTAGGGACAATGAGAATGCAAAACCTGGAAAGAATAAAAATGAAATGCAACTAATGTCTGAGATAACAGCAAAAAGATCAACAAACAGATTATCTGCCAAAAGGGTCATATAAGCCAACATAATTGACTAATATAGCAAGCTGAAATGTTAGGGGTGTTAATGACCCTGTGAAGCAAGCTTATGTGAAAAAAGTGATAAAAAAGAATAAAGCAGAAAGTCTTGGTCTTTTTAGAAACTAGAGTAAGGGAGGAATGTATTCCTGCTATATACTAATAAATGGAGGAAGAATTGGTCTTTTATATACTTTCTGAATAACAAAGGAGTGTCAAGACTTTGGTTTAGATGGAATAGCAGAATTATGAATGTGGACGAAATTGCCAAGTCTTCTTAGCATATCACAGGAAAAATCAGTTGTATTGAAAAAGAATATCTTATTATGTGGCTTTTGTCTATGGAAACAATAAGGGGGACAAGAGAAGAATATTGTGGCAGTGTCTTCAAATGCCTCATTACTATTGGAAGTCAGCTATGTAGCAGGAGACTTCAATGTTGTTATATTCTCTGAGGAAAAACATGCATGATTGGAGCCATGGCTAGTAGCAGGAGACTAGCTACATCAGTATTGCTAAGTATGCAGATTTACAAGTGTACCATTTTTATTCTTCCTAAGAAAATAATAAGGTTAATTAAAAGAAAGATTAGAGATTTTCATATGGCACGGAAAAAAATTGATGTGTATTGGGGCAAAGGTTGCTTGGAATGATGTCTGTTTACCTAAAAGAGAAGGTGGCTGGGTTGGGAATCAAAAGTTTAGATGAATGGAATAGAGCTGTAATTTGCAAACATTTCGGGACTTGGCTCATAAGAAGGACTCACTCTGAATAAAATGGTGTCACATACACATAATTAAAGCCCACCACATCTGGACATTAGTAACTTTGTTATGGACTTGGTGCAAGATATTGAAATTGAGAGAGCAAGTCCGGGAGCTATGTACATATCATGTTGGCAATGGCAAACATACTTGGCTTTGGTTGGATAGATTGTTACTTAGGGAGATTCTCATCAAGCAGTTTGGCCATAGAGTTTGCTATGATTCTGTATTGGACATAAATGCTGAAGTGGAAGATATCACTGTGAACAACACATGGAGACTACCTACAGTAAGGTCTCATGCTCTGCAATAAAGTAAACTCTATTCTCAGTGCATTGACATTACCTAGGACAGATCATATGGACAAGCTTCAGCGGGATCTAGTGTCTTCTGGGATGTTTAGTATACACTCTGCCTAGAATTGCTTTCGAACTAAAGCTAGGTGTGTTACATGTGTTACATGGTGGAGACTAGTATGGTTTAGTGGACACAGTCCAAAGTGTTCTACAATACTTTGGATGCCATGTAAAAATGGATTAAGAACTAAATCCAAACTGAAGTAATGGAATATAGTCCACGATGACAGTTGTGTACTTTACTCCGGTCATAAGAAAATTGTGAATCATTTGTTTATACAATGTCCCTATGCTCAAGTACTATGGAGATCGGTGCTCGGAAATATGAACTTGATGATGTTTTTGGATTCTTGGAACCAATTCTTATAATGTGCAGTCCAAAGTTTTAGAGGTAAGAACTACAAAACTAAGCCATGCAAGGTCTCTGTTGCTCTTACAATATATGACTTATGGCTGGAGAGAAATTCAAGGATTTTTAAGCAAATGCAAGCTACTCCTCAAGGTTGCTTCTATGTCATTCAACAATGGATCAGATATAAAGTGAGTAGTTGGAAGAATATAACATCACCTACTAGAAACAAAGAACTGTGTGCAGCATGGGATATTAGCAATTTTGTTTTTAGAGATACATGAACTGTACGTGTAGGAATTAGTGTGAGATGTATAACTTTATTTTTCAGTTTTGAAATAGAAGGTTGGCTGTTTACATACTTTTTGAACCAAAAGAAAAAAGAAAGGTTCATGTAAAGGGGCAATAAAGACCCCTGCTTTATCCAATCTAGAAATCCAGATTATATATTTATTTCCCAATTAACTTATTTACTATTGCATTGTAAAATAAAATAAAATTTTTGAATAACTTGCTCTGTTGAGTTTAATTTTTTTATCGTCAAATTATGTGCCCGTGAAGAGCACACAAATTCTTGACTAGTACTCCATCCGTCCTACAAAAATTGATCATATTTTCTTTTTACCCGTCTCACAAAAAATATTCACTTTCCAAATTAATAAAGATTCAGTAAGTATTTTTTTATATATTTATTTAATTTCTCTCTCCATATTTAACTTTTCACTAACTCATTTTCTCTCTCTAGCCCACCTTCTTATACTGTTGTACACACAAATTTCGTGTTTTAATCTGCAAGACAAAAAATAATGTAACAAAATTCAATTTATTAAATTTAAAATTATAGGTTACACCACTGTGATTTTTACATAAAACGAATGTAAAATCCTATGATTCGATCTCTGATTTGGTCACGATCCAAGGGCTAGAATAACTTGATCTTGGAATGCGGATTTTGACTTCTTTAATCTTCACGCTTGAAAGATCGTCGAAGCAGTGCTTGCTCAAGGGCTTTAAAGCTTTATCCCGAACAAGTATGTTGATCTTTGACTTGTAGAATCACTGATGTTGAAGGCGAATCTCTCTTCGATTCGAGAAGAAAGAGAAATCGATCTTCATGACTTGAAAGTGCTCGATTGAAGAACGGTACTGCGTTAGTGCGTATAGTCCTTCAAATGAAGCACAATCTGGGAGACGACAGCGTTTCGGCGGAACTTAGGCTTTGATCGCGGAGATTCTCTGTCCCCTCCTTTCCTGCCCGAAGCTCTCTATTTATAGGCAACATAGTGGGCTTAATTTTGAAAAGACCATGGTTTGAGGTTTGACTTTGTAATTAAGAAAATTTTTGTCCCCTTAATTATCTTATCTCCTCAATTAAATAGATATCTATCTCCACTTAATTTAGGAATGATTTTAGTCAAATTTGACTATTCTGATAGTAAGACCATGGGCTGGACCATGTATTATTATTGAACTAGTCTTTCCAACTTGCTTTTGACTTCGAACCCGTTGTCTTGTTTGACTCCACGTCGACATCCGCTTCATGCTTTTCGGCGACGTTGAATATTTGACCAGTCAACAAAATATTACGTTAGTGACTGGTACAAAATTTTGGTATCTACAACTATTTTATTCTATTTCTCTCCCCACCTGTAACACTTCACTAACTTATTTTTTCTCTTTTGACCAATTTTTTTACCCTCCTCTCTCTAAATGTTAATCATCAGTATATAAAAGAATGATTAATTTACGTAAGATAAAGAGGGTATTATTTATAACAGCAAACGCTAAAGAAACGTACCAAGTTCTTACATTCTTTTACTGCATGAAGCAGCTAATGAAAGAGGTGTCTTGCACGTCTCTCCCGTCACTTGCCATTAAGAGTCTCTCTCTCTCCCTCCGTTACAACGTCGCTGAAGTGAACGTTGCCCAGATTCATGTCCAGGTACTCAATGCTGTTATGACTTGTAAGCCACCGTCTTGGACTAAAAAAGGATTTAAGAAAAAAAATTCTAGTTTCTTGTGGCTGTCAATAATCTATTCACGTTTTATTTGGATAACACTAATCTCGACACATAAATCAAGAATTTAGAAATTTTGATTCAAATAATCTTATTTTCTCCAATTTCATCCTCCATTTTGTTGAAAAGAAAGATGGTCGACTCCATTGCTTTTTCTAATTTTCCATTGCATCTTATTTGTGTTTCGTCAATCTCGTGTGTAGTCGATGCAAAGAGAAGCAGGTGATTTCGGCTTATATACGATACAACTTATAAAAAATATTAAAGAGCGTAATACTCAAAGACGAACAATTCTATCTACAAATAAAATTTTTTAGGCATAACTCACGTTAAGTCAATAGGCCGTTAGACCTGATTTGTAACGTCTATAAGGCCGTGTTCACAATTACATTTTTATATTTGTTTTCATATTTACAAGGAAGGTATCCCACTTCTATATTTTGTTAAAGGGAAATTTCCACCTACAGCGGTTGTCAAATTTATTCTTAATTTTCATCATTAGTTAGTAAGTGTGGGAATTAACGAATTATTAGCTCCGGTCAAAAAGGCGGATTACAGAGACCACAGCATGGCATGCCTATATTCGACTAATTCTCCCACGTCCGGTTCCACCCACCAGATCGTGGGCCCACGAATCTAACACTCTCTCAAGCTGGGGCAGAAGGGACGGCGTCGGGGACGTAACAGATGATACAATGCACCGGGACCGCGCATGGAGATAACCTACGCCTCGACCAGCACCAACGACGTCGCAGCGCAGCACTCCGCCGGTGGCTCCATGACGACCCGTCCGGTCAAGGTCATCCCGCTGGAACACCCTTCCACGACGTCCCCGGGTTCGGCTTCGCTCACGTCATCGGCGTGCCCCGTGGTGCTCAAATGGCGAGCCAAGCTGAAGCGGATGACGTGGACCGAGTGGATCGAGCTGCTCCTGCCGTGCTACCGCTGGATTCGGACCTACAAAGTCAGGGAGTACCTCCAGCCTGATCTCATGGCCGGCGTCACCGTCGGCATCATGCTCGTCCCTCAGGTAATCCACACACAAGTTTGTGTGTGCGCGCGCGCGCGGGCGTTATGCCAATTCAGTGTACTTTGCCATGAGTTTGTGTGTCTGTAATTCCTTTAGACAATTCAGTTCAACGAGGAATTGGAGTTTTGAAATTGTGTTTTCTCTCGAACTATCTTCATTTTTTAGGGAACCAAACTGATCTTTAGGTTTTGTGGCGTGCTAAATTAGCTCTATCTTTATGGTTAACTACAGTGTTTGGTTGACCAGCTTCTGGTGACAGGCAGTGTGGATTTATAGATTCAGCACTCACCAATTAGTTAGTGGGACTTGATAGATCTAGTTTTGAGATTTGGGTAGGGCAACTGCTTGAAATCAGTAAAAGAATGCACACCAGAAACATGTTTATGAGTTAGTTGTAAGATGCACTTTGATGGCAACAACCACATATAGATTGCGGATAATGGCTTCTCCTTGGTTTAGGACACTTTCCACATAATAGCATTGTGCTGGGGTAAAGCCTGTAATTATATGTTGTTAGATGCATAATCGAGGTAATTGGTGCTTTTCCACTGACAAAGTAGTTTCCCCTTTTCCTTTGGTTCAAGCACTTTGACCGGTTGATTAGTTTTGCTAACTAGAGTTGGTGCTCACATCTTGTTAAAGTGTTGTTTGCTCCTCAGGCAAAACCTTCTTATAATTAATTGATCACGCATCAGTCATTTCTTCAACAAGAATGTGTTTAAATGCTAATGAATATTAATAAGTTAGATGATGCTTATATTTGTGGTTGTCAGTATGTTACACTTTTTCTTTCCTTTTATTGCCAGTCAATGTCTTATGCAAAGCTAGCTGGGCTTCAACCAATCTATGGACTTTGTAAGTTTATACATGGTCATTTTACGTATTTTTGCATTCTTTATATTATAATAATTGAATGTACTGAAGGTATCTTTTCGTGTTAATTCTGATCAAATATTATTGGCTTTCAACAGTGATTTTGAAATTAAATTTACTTGCCTACTATGGGCTACACTTTTGATAAGAATCCCATCTGGAAAAAGTACGTAAGATAAACAAAATACTGTAGCTTAACATGGTTTCCTTACCTTGGAGACTTTTGAGCATATTGGAACTGAAACTGGTAGTTAATAATCTTTTGCTTGTTCATAAAAAATGTGCTCCAGTGCACGAGACTCCCACCATTGCGGGGTCTGGTGAGGGTGATAATTTGCGCCCTACCCCAACTCTTTTGGAGAGGTTTCTGTAAACCATGAACTCCAGGTTGTGGTGGAACACATTTACCCTTCAAGGCTCACCCTCTGCGTTCTTTATTCTGTCTGTATTTAAGACTATCCATGCTTCATTTTAGTTGGATCTATCCAATTTCTGTTCTTTCTTTGGGCCGTGGGGGCCGTGGAATCGTCACAATGCACCCTTGTCCCCCTGTTATACTTGGGTAGTTTAGTTTTGTTCTTTGTTAGTTTTCCAGTTTGCCACTTATATCTGTTATGAACTGTACTCTCCTGCATTAACCTTGACACTTTTGTTTTGTATTTGCACTTCAGATTCTGGTTTTGTGCCTGTGTTTGTGTATGCCGTATTTGGGTCTTCCCGCCAGCTCGCCATTGGTCCAGTAGCATTAGTTTCCCTCCTGGTCTCAAATGTCTTAAGTGGCATAGTTGATTCGTCCGATGCGTTATACACAGAACTCGCAATATTATTGGCACTCATGGTTGGGGTTTTAGAATGCATAATGGGGCTCTTGAGGTACTTTGGCTATGTTGTTCTGCTTTTTCAGTTTAACTCTTTTCCACGTGGAATGGGATTTTGACATCAAATTCCTGTTTTCCCCTTACACTTCTACTTTTTAGCATTGGGAATCGATGCATTTCCCATCACATGCACAACTGATGTTCGGTTTCTGCACCTATGAGTTGAATATGTACTCTCAAATGTTGTTTGAAGTATTACTTCCTAGGATTTACCAGCTTGGTAGTTGGCTGAAAAGAAATTAGCGTGATATAGCAGGGCCACTACTCTAGTTTCTTGTCACACTGTTTTGTCAGAGGCTGCTGCTAAGCAGTAAGATTCTGGTAGGTCTCTTCTCTTGCACTGCAATGCTTCTGGGGTGTTCAGTTCCCAGTTTAGATTCTTGGAGTAGACCACTTGATTATCAGAAGTTAATATCAGCATATGACTATGTATGGACCCCCCCAAGGATAGGAGTAGGTTTGGCATGGAGCCTATCTTGGTCAACCTGATGGCAAACCCAAAATGTACTTGGTTCTTGCTATTTTCCTTTTCAGCGAGGTCTCTAACCAATTTGATGATCTGCCAGTAAAATATTGCACCTGTTTTTCCCCACTCTAGGCTTGGATGGATAATCCGTTTCATCAGCCACTCGGTGATCTCTGGCTTCACAACTGCTTCAGCCATTGTGATTGCCCTTTCTCAAGCAAAATATTTCTTGGGATATTCTATCGTGCGAAGTAGCAAAATAATTCCACTGGCCAAGAGTATAATCTCTGGAGCGGATAAGGTATACTTTTGCATGCCCAAGTATTAATGGTACTATCTATATCCGTTTCTGCATCCTACATCTAGTCCAACCGTTTTATGTGTGCAATTGCAATTGTCCACCTGTAGAATAACTATGCTAGCATCTCTGTCATCATAATGCGTATTGGTTTGTGGTCCCTGTTGGTAGCTATTGAAGGTAGTTGCCAAATCCTATAGGACTTTGGGACTATTTGTTATCATGTAATAGGAAACACGGTGAAACTCATGTCTATCTTCTCCATTTTTTGTTTTCAACTGCTGTCGATACTTTTGTTGAAGTGCCTAAGATTCTGAAATCCTAGAAAGTTATTACATTTTACTGCATACTCTAGATGCTTAGTAATTAAGTACATCCCTGTAGACCTGGTTTTTGACCCTTTAAAGTCATCTATTGTGCGCTTTTAAAACAAATAATAACTTTTGCAAACACCAGGTGCAAGATGGGATAGAAAGGATAATTGATAGGAAAAGGTTTTGACCCTTACGAATGACAATACCGAGTAAGGAAACTTCTGTTTAGCACTTAAACTGACCTATTTGGTCCTTTGACATCTCAGCCGTCACTGATCTCTGTACGTCACAAACCAATTAGACATGGTTTTGTAACTCAGTATGCCACTTCTTGTGCAAATTATGATGCTATTTGTATTCAGTTTTATGGGCGTGAAGTCTTCTTTGATCTCTAACTTGGTTTAATCATCATTATGCATTTCCACAGAAGCTTCAGTTCAACTTTTTGGCCTTTAGTTCTTTCTTATTTATCTGTTTTTACCATGTGTGGTGATTTTGTAGTTCTCATGGCCCCCTTTTGTAATGGGCTCTCTCATTCTAGCGATACTTTTGGTTATGAAGCATTTGGTATGATCTTCCTGCTAACTTGTTATTAAGTTCGTACTTTTTCTCATCCCTAGCAACTCACAGATTTGTTAATGGTTGAAGTGCTTCTCCATATAGGGAAAATCAAGGAAATACTTGCGTTTTCTACGAGCTGCTGGGCCCCTTACAGCAGTTGTCTTGGGTACCACATTCGTGAAAATATTTCATCCATCTTCTATTTCTCTGGTGAGAATAACATAAATAGCTCTCCAAACTACTATGATAGAACATATGAAATGAACCCACATGACGTTCCATCCAACACTAAGAATCAGTCAGTTGATATACATAGAAATTAAGGATTTTTTAATCCTTACAGTTTTCTTGCTTATTTTACCTGCTAGCATTGATTTGCGACGCTTTTATTCTTATTTTTTGGTTCCTTTTAAATAATGAAAAGCTCCGATTAAAAGTGCGAGTGTCTGACTACAAAAATGTTTTGCTTATGCACGAGATCAGAACTAGAAGCATTGTTTTATGCACTTGATACTTCTAAAACATCAGTTGCCTTGAAAAGCTTTTCGTGTCATCATTAACGATATCTACCTAGTATGATTTATTCCATGTAATTCACTGTCTGTAGAGTGTGTGCGCGTGTTTTTTTTCTTTTTTCCTTTTCTTTTTTAAGGGGTGTTGGCTTTCTCAATTACTTAACTAAAAAGGACTACCTAAACTAAGTCTAGAGAGGGATGGGTTTCCCCTGTCGGGCAGCCTCTATTACATAGGCTAAGCCAGGCCTCTAGGGAAACCACCATCTTTTAAGCCAATAGAAGCACTTCTCGTAGATGCCTGTATAACTTATTTTAAAATAAAGTGAAAGTCAGTACCAACTTGCCCTTGTTTTCTTTTTCTGGGCTAGCTTACCATAGAGAGGATAGACATTCTTTATGGGCATCTAAACAGGTCAAACTCTAATAGTGGAAGAGGAGTTCGTTGAAGAGGATTTTAATAAAATGGATGTCTAGTCACTACCTTTTCTTGCACGAACTTTTTAGAAGGCTATTTAAAATGGTCATAACCTCCCTTGATTTAATAGAAATATAATGAGGTGGTGCCGCCAATATCAGATTATCAATAGTTCTTGGAGTCTTGGCTTCAGAGAACGGCAGGCTCCCCAGGGGAGGAGTGGGTGGTGGTGCTGTTGGCTTACAAGATAATCTCTATAGTTATAGGATCTTGTGTATGCATGTGGTTAAAAGGTAGAAAACTGAATCATGATGTATTGGCTATTTTATCAACTATGGAACCTGATTCAATTGCTCCGTAGACAAGATGCACGGGGTTAAGATTAAACTGGTTGACTTCTAGAGGTGGAAGGCAAGAGAATTTCTTGCATCAAAGACCTCTGGTAATGATTGAAGAAAGACCTCTGATAATGATTGCAGAAAGAGAAGTCATGTCGGAGGATACTTTAGTCCTGATACTTTCATCGGGATGTTCAACTTTTGTGTACAAATTTTTGTTCTTTACTGATTGCAGTTAATTAGATTAATCGCATTGAGCTTGCAATAATAATTCACTGCTGTTTTAGGTAGGGGATATACCTCAGGGCCTCCCAACATTTTCCATTCCTAAAGAATTTGGGCACGTGATGTCTCTGATCCCTACTGCACTACTCATTACTGGGGTGGCTATATTGGTAAGAGAAGATAAGTCTGTCTTCAGATAATGATTTTTTGCTGTATTATTTTTGGGACTAGAAGTGTCCATTTAAGATTTTTTTTTAATTCTAGGAATCTGTGGGGATTGCCAAAGCCCTGGCAGCAAAGAATGGATATGAGTTGGATTCAAATCAGGAGGTATGTTTTGTTAGCTCTAAGTTGCAACGGTTATTACTTCTACCATGGTAGATTATTATCATCTCCTGTCTAATCTTGAAGACAATATCATTTAGTCGTGTTATCAGTTCTTTTACCTTGAACAAATGTTAACCCGCACCAAAAGAATGGGTGTTTGTTACAGCTTTTCTATTGTCAACTTTTATTGATGTGCAAGCAACATGTTTGGAGCTACCCTTCCTTCAGATCCTCCCTTTTGGGACTTAACCAAATGTTCCATTTCACGAGTGAATTTACATTTGCTACCCCTTGCTTGGTTTGGCAAAACCGTAGTATCACGAGCGTTCCTTTATATCAAACAAAGTTAACGTTATAGGATACATCAGCGACGGCACGTTCAATGAAACCTAACCTTTTCAGAGGTCTTCTGATGAGGAAAATAATATCATGGGCTTAGTCAAGATTCCTCGTCCGTATGCACCTGTTGCTCTGCAGCAATACAGTTTGGATTTAGGACATGCCACATAAATAGGCTTGTCCATTTGCATATATTAGGAATATAAATCATAAACAACTAGAAGTCAACAGTATGCGCTTATTACTCTGCATATAATTCACTTAGTAAACACTATTGCAACATTAGACTTGTATTATAAGGGTGTGATGGAGTGATTAGATGGACGTCGTCATGATGTCATCCCTTCATCTGCCTCAGTTCTGCCAATGTGCTGCTTGCTTTTCATCATTATCTGACTTATTTTTAACTGATTTAATTTATGCAAAAGCCTTGGCAATCTGTGTGATTCATTTATTATATGAGTCAATGGTAGTATTCAGTCATTAATAGATTTGTTATTTTGTAACAGTTATTTGGTCTTGGTGTGGCCAATATTCTCGGTTCATTCTTTTCAATATACCCCACAACAGGTGAGATTTGTAAGGTCATAAGAAATCCAAACAACTTTCTCTAACCTCTAATAATCATGGTTATCTTGTGAGTTTTGTTCATAGTTATCTTGTTCATCAGGAGCCTATTTTTGATATTTACATGCTTCTAAAAGGGCAGATATTCTTGTTTGATTGGTCATGCAGGTTCATTTTCTAGGTCGGCCGTAAACCATGAAAGTGGAGCAAAAACTGGCTTAACTGGGATTGTGATGGGAACCATAATGGGGTGTGCTCTTCTATTCATGACTCCACTATTTGAAAACATACCTCAGGTATACATCCTGCTTGATACATATTATTCTCTTCATTTTGGATCGTACAGGCCGTAATACTGGCCTGCTTTGGTTGGGCATGCTGCCTTATAATTCTCTGTGGTGCCCATGGTCTACGGAGTTGGAAATTTTTTGATTCCCTTTACCATGAAGCTATTTACTTCAGATGTTTATTCTGGCTATTGTGGTCCTTGACAATTTTGCAGTGTGCTCTGGCTGCTATTGTGATATCTGCTGTAATTGGGCTGGTGAGTGAACATCTATTTTTCTCATAGATCTGAGGTTTGCATTTAATCACTTGAAGATGCGTGAATTATGTTGGAGCAAAAATATTGGCGAAGTTATTTTGACATTATAGGCTTCATCTCGCTGTCTATTCTCTTTCAGTGAATGAACATCTAGACCTGCGGTCTAGGCCCAAGCCCGTAAAGGGATCGGATAAGAGATAATTAGACTTGGTTTTTGCCTGAAGTCTGCCTCTCTCTATCTTGCTTTACACAACTCTTTTTGGGCAGACACTAGACGTTATAGATTTGTCAGAATGAAAATTGTGTTGGTTTTAACATATCCGTAGCACAGTGTTACATCTCTGTTCTTTGTAATAATTCAGGTGGATTATGATGAGGCTATTTTTTTGTGGCGTGTTGATAAGAGAGATTTTCTACTTTGGACCATTACTTTTGCAACGACACTGTTCCTTGGTATTGAGATTGGTGTTCTTGTTGGGGTTAGTACAAACATCCTATATCATCTTCTTGGCTAGTACGTTTTTTGTCCTATTGCAACGAGAGTTTTTACAATTGAACTTAGTTATAGACTTCTAATATCATACTTGCCCCTTTCACATACATGCCAGTGAATAGGCTGACGCTGTCATTTGCTTATTATATGTAAGAATCAAGGAATTCTGGAGTGACAATGGTCTTTTTTAAAACCAACTGCATTTCTGAAGATATATATTTATCATAACTACAATACATTGCTCAGTGTGAATGAGGCTGGTCGGAGCTCAGGTGCACGGCCATCAAGCTTAATAAGCCCTTGACCTAGAGGCCAACAGGGTTGGTCAAGTAAATCTTCCCAATTAGTTGGAGCGAAAATTGAAAGAGAAATCTCATTTGATTTGTGGAACCTGAAAAAAAAAAAATGATATATGTGTGTATTTTTGGAGAAGTACATTTGTTGACAAAAACAGCCAGAAAAGGAGGCGGAATCCTTATATAGAAGCTTTACACGCACTAATTACCTATATATACACAGGAAGAAGCTGTCCATAAAATGTAAAAAGGCATCTTCGCAAAAAGAGTGGATGAAAAATAAGCCTTAAGAATAGACAAAGGTTGTTCAACTCCCGTAAACGCTCGCATATTTCTCTCTCTCTAAATACACCAAAAATTGGAAACTCGAATTAATCCCCACAGTTTCCAGCCCTTCGTTTTCTCTTGTACAAGGACCAGCTACGAAGCATTTTAACCGCATCATGCGGCCCCCACAAAATGTTCAAAAGGCAGATGACCATGTCTCAAATTTCCTTAGCTAGTTGGCAATGCAGAAGGAGATGATTCACCGGCACCCCATCAGCTTTACATTAATAGCTCCAATTGACATACACTTTTCTTCTCTTCCGCAAGTTTTCCCCAGTCAACACCGCATCCCTAACTGCTTCCCATGTAAAGAAGCAGACTTTAGGAGGAGCCAAAGACTTCCAAATATGCTTCCAAGGAAAAAAGTTTCCTTGATTCGTAACCAGCTGAGAGTAAAAGGATTTCACTGTAAAACTGCCAATAGAATTACCGTTCCAAAAACTTTATCCTCACTAATCCCATCAACCTTTGCTATGTACAAACAACCCAAGAAACTAGATACTAAGTCCTGCTCCCAATCATGAAAGTTTCTTATGAAAGTAGGATTCCAAAAGGATCCATGACTATTGAATGCAAGAACATCTCGTACCAAAACTTCTTTATCACACGGTATCCTAAACAACAAAGCAAAAGATTTCTGCAACTTCTCTTCCCCACGCCAAAAATCCCGCAAATTCTGACTCTCGTACCTTTACCCACCTTAAAGCAAATAAGTTTTTTAAAAGTGTCCTAAGACTTGCTGATCCCCACCCACATACTTAAGCCATGAGGTCTTTTGACTTCGCTAGGAGCCCAAAATGCCCTGCTGTCCCCAAGTTGGCCATCACGACTTGCCTTCACAAAGCATCTCGTTTGCATAAGGATCTTCGAAGCCATTTTGCAAGCAGTGAAAGATTAAAGGACCCCAGGTTCTTGATGCCTAAGCCTCCACATTGAATCTGAGAGCACACAATGTCCCATTTAACCAAGTGATATTTCCTGTATTTAAAGGATCTCTCTCGTAAAAATTCTTGCTCCAATTTATCTAATCTCTTGACGATGAAACCCATATGAGATATGGAGGAATAGGCTCTTCTTTTTTTAAATTAAGTTGGCCTGGAGATGTTGAAGCTGCATAGATTACTTGTACTGTGCCTACTATCATCAATTAAGGAGAAAATATAGAATGAGCTCTGGTAATAATTCCTTACTAATTCAAATCAACCCATAAGCTCCCATATTTAATAAGATTCCGGCTACAAGCATACAAGTACCGTAATGGCTATCTTCTAACCATGTATGTAGGGGTATAATCGGCGATTTGACAGCAAAAGCAATAAAAAATCCCTCCCTAGTACTTCGCAAGACTGTACTCACCACATTAGAAGTTGTACAGTGCTCTGGACTAAGGTTTACTGATTCACAGATCACAAACCATGGAACAAACACTACTACTCCCTTTTTTCCAAAATTTCAGTCCCCTTTGACTTTTTTTCCAAAATTTTATACTGGAATACCAACCTGTAAACACTTGGTTGAACTCAGGCAGTCATTACACTAAGGCTACAGGATACGACTGATTAACTGATGTTTCAAAAACCGGAAACACCAAGAAGGACATATAGTTAGTCGGGAGAGTGGAAAGCATGCTTTTTGTAAGAGTTAGTCTACCACCCTTGGAAAGATATTGCTTCTTCCACCCCACCAATCGTTTTTCAATACGCTCGACTACTGAATCCCAGCATCTTTTATCCTTGAAAGCAGCACCACGGGGAAGCCCAAGGTAAGTGAAAGGAAAGCTCCCAATCTTACACCCAGAAGACCGAGAGAGATCAGCTACATTCGGAATTTCACCAACCGGAATAATCTCACTTTTTCTAAAGTTCATTTTCAGACCTGAAGTTGCTTGGAAGAAGAGAAGCACCATCCGAATGTAAAGCAATTGAGATTATTCTGCCTCACAAAAAAGTAAAGTGTTATCTGTGAATAAAAGATGAAAAATCTGCACGCTTGACTCGATTGAATCCTCTGCGAAGAATTTCTTAAAGAAGCCTCCTTCTTTGTCAGCAGGGTCCTGCATACATATGTCAGCAGGGTCCGTAAAAGAGGAGCTCATCCTCAGAGTTAGCTCTCTGCGGAAGAGCTTCTGCATACATATGTCTGCCTCCCTTAAAGAAGCCCTTAAAGAGTAGCTCCTTTTCAGGGAGGCTGGCAGTCTGCATTCTTACTGGTGGTTTGCTGTTAAGGTTGGGCAAGTGTTCGGCAGTCCCGCCTGAGGTGGGCGCATAGTTATTAAAGGCGCAGGCGCACCTAAGGCGCAAAAAGGTCCCTGGAGCCTAGGCGCAAGGCGCAGGCGCGCGCCTTTTCAAAGCGAGGCGCAAAATTAAAATAAATAATAAAAATTAAATAATAATCCTTTAAAACAATAAAAATATGTAAATGTTTTTTTTTTTTGTAACTTCATTTCTTGTAACTTCATTTCCCTTTTTGGTTTTTAAGTGTACAAAGTCTATTCTAAACATCCATTTTCAGTCACTTTTGGAACGGATGGTATAGTACTCTGCTCCTCTCTATTCTTTTTCAACTATACGGCTGCAATTCAAGCAAATATGGAAACAGTAATGCATTTCTACATGCTAGTGACCTTGCTGGATGTATCAACTATCAACCATGCAATTCTGATAAGGTCATAAGGTCACTGTCTATTTCCTTCTTCAATCTCGAAACCAGCAAAAATTATATGAAGAGCACAATAAATCAGAGCAAATAGCAATCCTCAAATGTAGTATATAAAGAGCATAAAAACAGCACACAATTAATAATTTCCCCCACAACACAAGAAATCATCTTTCTCTAAGGAGTAAGGAGCTATTATATGTTCAACACTTCAAGTAGTTACAGTACTACTTGAAGAAGTTAAACTAAGATCAACTAAAGCACTGTAGAGAATAATACTGATGAAGGTTAATAGGATAACGGCATATACCTAATGGTTAATACATCAAATCAGAACTTTGAAGTGCTTCTCCATGGGTATTGTTTTCTTCCTTTATTCAGTATTGCATAAAAAAGTTTAGTTAGGCAAGACCGCAAGAATGCAAGATTAACTACACTACTACAGTACTGTCACAGTCGGGACTCGGGATCAAGGAGGGAGTGATTGTGAGTGACGGATTGACAGGGTGAGGAAGGGAAAGAGAGAGAGAGAGAAACCGGTAAGGTGGAGAGGCAGACCAGCGGCAGAGAAGCAGCTGTGTGGAGAACTGGAGCAGCGCAGCAACAGCAGAGAGGAGCCCAGGCCACGGTGAATGGAGAAGTAGCAGAGAGGAGGAGAGGCCGGTGGCGATGGGACAGGCGCTGACGGGGACCGGAGAAAGGGATGGACGGCCGGTGAGGAGTGAGTGAGAGTGTTACACTGATAGTCTGATACTGAGAGTCGTGAAAATGATTTGGGAATTGAGATTTTGGGAATTTTGGATTTAGGGCTAATTAGAAAAGTTAAAAAAGAAAAAAAAATCAGAAATAAAAACGGATGGCCCATATAAGAAGATGAAACAACATCCAACGGCCAGCATTTATGCGCCTAATCATGTGCCTCCACAGTCGCTATGCGCCTTGCGCCTAGGCTCACAAGGCGCGCGCCTTATTGAAGGGGCTGCGTCTACGCCTAGGCGAGGCGCAGATGGTGCGCCTGAGCGCTCCTTGCGCCTAGGCGCGCTTTTAATAACACTGGGCGGTCCAGTTGTTGCAAGGGAAGGACCTGCCTAATATGGATAAAACTATAAGATTGCCTGACTTATTAAAACATTTGAAAAATGCATCTCATGGGCAATTGGAAGGGCTGCTAAAGAACTACTGACTGAAGAATAGAGTCAAAACAATGAAGAGCTCAGCTGCTCAGGAGACTGTCAGCCGTGGCTTCATCACGATCAAGACTTAATGACAAGGACATGGTGGCATAGAGCTTTCAACTGGGAAAGATGAGACTCAATTGTGCTGAATCTTTTATATGTTCAAAACAAGGAGGATAATACTTATAACGACACAGATTATTTTTTTTCTTCTTGGGTGCGGAAGAAATAGTTATAAGTTTTCCAAACTATCGCGTTTAACAGTCGGACAGAATACTAAATTACATTGCTACTTTCTTCTTTTTAACTTCGTTGTTGTTTGAGCATTTTGTGCTGAAGCATGCAGTAGGAGTATTGACTTTGATTGTACTGTAGAAAAAATTGCTTTTCCAGAATTCTCGGCTTCTTCACTCTGCATAAAGCTGATTTTCTAAAAAATTGTTGTAGGTTGGTGTTTCACTTGCTTTCGTCATCCATGAATCAGCAAATCCACACATTGGTGAGTTTATGATCTCACAATGTGTTTATGTACTGAATGCACAAAAGTAGAACCATCATCACTTTCTGCTTTTCTTGTTTAGATTTGGTTCTTCTGGTGTTCGCGCACGTCAATAGTACTTGTGTTTTGTGATGGTTAGCATTGTCATCAGTGTCGTCACCAGAGATTATCCTCCATTAACATTGTCTATGTCGTACTCTGTCTTCAACTTCTGTGTTCTACAGAGTTGAACATTTCCTAGATTCAAATATCTTTCCCTCACCCATCATGTGCCCTTTAATTTGAACATGTTGGAACTTTTGTTGCTCACTTAATTCATAGAAATTCCTCTTTTTTCTTTTTAGAGGCAAAGTCCATTCTCGTATTGAATCATGAACATGGACCATAGAGCTCAACTTTGGTGCACTTTCTCTTTTGTCCATGTCGATGTCTGTGCGTGTGTGACTAATACGGTATCTGCTTTTCTCCTGTTCCTCACTTTGTTTGTACTGCAGCTGTCTTGGGGCGTCTTCCAGGCACCACCATTTACAGAAACATTCAACAGTACCCAGAAGCATATACTTACAATGGGATTGTTATTGTCCGAATTGATGCGCCTATCTATTTTGCCAATATAAGCTACATCAAGGACAGGTGCCAACTAACATGACTATAAGAACATAATGCAGAAAATCTACATCTTGTACTATCAGAGTTTAGCTCCCTACATCTCTTAAATTAGAAGACTTCATACATGTTTTTTTCAGGCTGCGGGAGTTTGAATTTGAGGTTGATGGATCTAAGAGACGTGGGCCGGAAGTTGAAAGAGTATATTTTGTAATTTTAGAGTTAGCGCGTATGTATTTTTCACCTCGAGCTTTATTTTGTTTTGACTGTATGATAAAAATCGGTACTTTAGTTTCTTTTTCTACAGAAAAGATATTAAATAAGTCAGATCCTTCTGTACTTTTGGTTGATAGGGAATATTGATGTGCTAAACACTTAGCAAGGATGTGATCCCTACATGATGCAAAAATTGGAATTTCACGTGGGATCTGTTTTCTAATAGTTATCTGGGATATTAGGACTTGGTTTGAGAAATTAGAATTGCTAGCGGGCGTGGATTTACCCGCCATCCTTACAATTTCATAAATCAGTTATATCTGTAGTGAAACTCTTTACTCAATGCATTGGGCTATTAACTGCTTGATTCATGAAAATGCACGGAACCTATGAAACTCATTATTGTAATCACATGCTGCTTAGAAGCTCAAGCTTTTTGAAAAGTTGTATTGAGCATATGGAATCAGCGCTATGTTGTCACATATCTCGCTGTCACCGTCATAAATATATTTTATATGCGTGCTCAGCACATTAATGGAGAGTCTGGTGCACATTGAGGGATGCGTTTTGCTGTATTGCTTAAGCTTTTGAAGGAGTTGCTCATTATAACATGACATCCTATGCACTAACCAAGCTTGATTTATATAGTTTATTCTCTTTTTCTAGCTGTTACATATATAGACTCCAGCGCCGTTCAAGCTTTGAGAGACTTGCATCAGGAATACAATTTGCGGGATATCCAGGTGAAAAGCCCACTGTGCACACGAATTGCACGGTGTTCAAATATTAGTGATCTCTATCTCCTTCAATACTTGTATTGCCTGACCTTCCGCAACTGTTTGGGTTATATTGCAGATAGCCATCGCCAATCCAAACCGAGAAGTTTTGCTGAGCCTAGCAAGAGCTGGCGTCATTGAACTGATTGGTAAAGAGTGGTGCTTCGTGAGAGTTCATGATGCTGTTCAAGTTTGCCTTCAGCATGTCCAGAGCTTAACTGAGTTGCCCAAGATGCCAGAAGTCTCAACGGAGAACAAACCAAGCCTTCTACAGAGGTTACTGAAACAGAGAAAGGATGAGTATTCAAATGCTGAGTTGGAGTCGGGCAGTAGAGATTTTTTCATCTCCAAAGATGCAGATCCCAATTTAGAACCATTATTGTCACGTAAATCTTGAAGACGTGGCACTTCCTCCGATCGCGTATCAAACATACCAATATTCTTTATCCATTTTTTCAGGAGCTTCTGGTTCGGCTTATTTATTGTAAGTAGTCTGTTTGTTGTATATGTGCAAGCAATTCATTGTGGTGCACACTGAAATTTTACTCGGCCCTGCACCATTGTAGTGTGTTCTGTATATTTATACGGTCGGCACCCGTGCATGTCCATTCTCCAGTTGTGGATTGTGGTGTAAGTTTCTAAACACAAAATCAATAAGAATCTTCAGCTATTGTGAGGCTTTGGATGTAAGGTACAGAAATTAAGTTCCTATTCTTGCCTTTCATTTGAACAGCAGCAGACCCCAGCTCCGGCTACAAACAAATCTGATATTCGGAACAAGGTTATATGATGGGAAGACATTGTACTGGTGAACATTGATCACGGGGAGCAATGGCTTCCCAAGTAACCTTCTGTTCTGCTCCTGCTAAACGGACCATGGAAATGCGTTGGTTCTTCTTAAATTTGTAGGCAACAACAACGATTCTGGTAGGACTGCTGATGCTCACTACCGTTTCTAACCGTTTTGAGTAGTTTTACGTGTTTGGTTGCCACGTATTCGGTAGCAACAGGATGTCACTCCTTTAGCGTTGTAGAGTGAGCCAAGCTATTTTTTGAGCTTGACTCGATAAAACCACTAACCTCATTTGGAAGCGGCACGAAAAATGAAAAATCAAGGGGTTATACGTTTACAATTTTCATTTTGTGTATTTGTATTGTGTTTTCGTTTTCAATATATTCGTATCCAATCACAAAATATGCTTGTGTACTTTTATTATTTTCACTATCTTTTTGTACCTACTTTTTTCAGGTTGTTTTTGTATGGTTATATTTTTATTTCCGTTTTCACAACTGTTACGGCCATTTTTTTTTCCGCTTTAACCCTTGCTCCAAAATGCACATCCTGCTGCACCCGACCATCTTCTCCACCATTCACCTGCCATCTCTCCCTAATCCCGCTGACCTAATGACCTTCCTTGTTCATCCCCCTGTTTTCGAAGAGAAAAAGATGAAAGAGTTCGCCGTGGATTCCGGCGAGATCTCGGCCAATCAACCACCAGTAATCTCATAAGACGTAGAATGGCTTCATCAGCCTTCTTTCTGCTCGAGCATCACCATCTGAAATGCTTTGACAGATCCGCTGAAGAAGGATTGGGGTTACTTTGGATCAAGAAGGTAGGATGGTGGGGTCCCAGCGATTTCACCATCCCGATCAGAGCAGAACCCCGTGGATTCTGGCGTAGATCTCCTTCGGCCAATCAACCACTTCTTCGGCAATCTCACCGTGGATTCCGACGAGAGCGAGATCTCCTTCGCTTGATAGAGAAAGATGGGAGCTGACCAATAACAGGTCTCCTTTGTCTGGATTCCGGCGAGATCTCCTTTCAGATGGGAGTTGATCATGTTGTACGTGGGGGTGAAGAAAGAGTATAGAAAGGAAGATCTATCCTCTTTCATGGTTATTACGGTGGGGTGAACAAAAGGATAGGAAAAGAGAGAGAGAGAGAGAGAGAGAGAGAGGCATGGCAAGATTGTGGAGACATGATTTGTATTCTTTGACACAGAGAATAGAGAGTGAGAAAAGTTCACATTTTTCGCTACTGTTTCGAAAAAGTACCCAAAATGAATGCGGAAAAAGATAAAAGTACGTAAAAAAAGACATCTTCTGCATTATCATTACAAAAAACGAAAACAAAATTTTGTAAACGTACAGCCCCAAAGCTTGATCAAATTGAAAAGTTAATGAACCAAAACTTTACCCGCACATGTGCTACAGTTAAAAAGTTGTTTTATGTTGTCCCACGTTGGCAACCAGCACAAAGCCTTGTAAAATGGGCCGGTACAAGTTGAAAGGAATGCACAACCGGAAAACTTGCCTTAAACTAATGAGTAAGGAAAACGAAGCGAGCGGTGAGAGCCGGTCGCAGCGCCTCTCATGACAAATGAGCGCATGATTTTATGGAGGGGTTATAGGTTGGCTGGGTGTTGATGCTGCTTACTTTCGCAGAACTCGCTCGTGCGGGCCTCCCATTGACCCACTAATCCTAGTCACAAAGTCGTGCGTAAAAATGGGACTGTGTAAGTTGTCTCCTTTATTGGTTAGCGTCTCTCTCGTTGAAATTAGAGTCGAGGTTTCCGTGCCACTCAAAGTTGTCTATAAGTCGAACCTGAACAGAGTAAATCTTTCGTGCCTTTGTTAGCTTAGGAAATATTCGACCTTTGTCGAACGTCCAACTCAAAACCTAAAAGACAAACAAGGATGTAGTAGAACCAAAGTGTGTGTGCTGCTTAGTAAGTAGGTTTGACCTTTGATTCTGGCTTCAGAAGCAAAATTAATATATGAATAATTCTGTGGAGTTGAATGGCAATAATCACTACTTCATGGGTAGGAGAATCAAAGTGCCAGAAAACAACTCATAGCCGAAGGTTGAGCGGACTGTAAGTAGTCGGGTAGGCTAACAAGAATCTATCTTTCCTTTAGTGTGTAGCCTATTTAAATGTTAAGCTCCCCCCTTTTTTCTCTCCTTTGCGTTTGCCCCTCCTTAAAGTAAAGCTGCTTCTTAGAGTTGGCTTTTGCAATTGCAATATGTCTCTGGCTCCTCGCTTTGCACTCAAATAAGACCTCGCTTTGCACTCAAATAAGACCTAAGACCTTTTGGTCGAGTGACTTCGTTTGTTGTCTTCCTATTCCCTTCGCTTCCCCAGCCGCTGCCTCTAAGGCCCAAGTACTTTTTTTGTTTGATCAAATGATTTATTTAGGCCCCGTTTGACACTCTTTTTTTCTCTCTTTTTTTTTTTCAGTTTTAAAAACTGAAAAAAAAGGAGCGTTTGGTAACCATTTTTTTTTCAATTTAAAAAACCAGTTTTTAAACTGCAGAGTAAAAAAAAAACTCCAAAAACTGGTTTTTTTTTTTCCGACCACCACCACCACCCTCCCACCGCCGGCAGCCACCTCAGGCGACCACCGCCGGAGACTGCCGACAACCACCTCCGGCCGCCGGAGACCACCGGCAGCCACCTCCGGCCGCCGGCAGCCACCGCCGGAGACTGTCGGCAGCCACCTCCGGCCGCCGGCGACCACCGCCGGAGACTGCCGGCAGCCACCTCCGGCCGCCGGCGACCACCGCCGGAGACTGCCGGCAGCCACCTCCGGCCGCCGG
Organism: Escallonia herrerae; assembly: GCA_033070095.1. Classification (NCBI taxonomy): domain Eukaryota; kingdom Viridiplantae; phylum Streptophyta; class Magnoliopsida; order Escalloniales; family Escalloniaceae; genus Escallonia; species Escallonia herrerae. The sequence goes on along the minus strand of JAVXUP010002082.1, from coordinate 45,376 downwards.
CGACCACCGCCGGAGACTGCCGGCAGCCACCTCCGGCCGCCGGCCACCACCGCCGGAGCCACCTCCGGCCGCCGGCCGCAGCTACCTCCGGCCGCCGGCCACCACCGCCGGTGACTGCCGGCAGCCACCTCCGGCCGTCGGCCACCACCACCACCACCGTCGACCACCGCTACGCCCCACCACCGCCACCGCAAACCACCAAAAAAAAAAAGTCAAAATAAAAAGGGTTACCAAACACCAAAAAAAAAAACCTCAAAAAAAAAAGGGGTTATCAAACACCCACTTGTTTTTATAAAAAAAATAAATTAAGCTGCTCTTTAAAAAACTGCTCTTTAAAAACTGAAAACCAAATTTTTTTTTTTGTCAAACGAAGCCTTAGATTTCAAATTCCTCTTTACCAAGGGAAGAGAGCGTGGATCAGGTGTCCTGTCCTCTTGGATGTCCCAAACCACTATCTTGGACTTCCAGCATTTAATTCGGACATAAGTTTGGGACTCAAAATTGTGCCCAAGGGGAATCCGGGTATCGAATCTGAGCGTAAAGCTCCTTTCTTCTTGCGCCCGTAAAAGTGGTGTGTGTGTGTGTGTATAACTTCTCAACTAGAGGTTTCCTCTCCAGATTTAATTTGTGGTTTTTCGAGGTAGAGAGAAATAAATTTAGCCATTTTCGTGCCAGATTTAATTTGTGCGTCTCGATGTGGTCTATGATCTTACCGCTAGATGTAGTCTATGATCATACGGCTACGAACGTTCTTGTTAAAAAATTGTGTCATACTGCTATGAATATTCATGTTACACGAATATTCTTGTGTTATACGCTACAAATATTCTTGTTACGAGAATTTTTTGTGTTCTGAGAACATATGGCTACGAATATTTTTTTTGTCAATGATCATGCGGGTACGATTATTCTGGTTATTGCTTCGAACTCGTTCATGATGCGCAGTTTGGTGGTGAGAAAATTGACGTACAAGTCTATTGCTATGGTTAGTTTTAAGCTTTTATACTTCTACTGAATTGGACGATAGATTCCCTGCTTCCTGTCATGACCTGGGATTAGACACTACCTTTAGAGGAGAATCAATCAATGAAAAAAACCAAGAGAGAAGCCATAATTGCTGGGACTACCAGAATTTAAGCTACTATTAGTAGATGACTACGTGGACTATGTACTGATAAAGACATATCAATCATGTCTGCACCTCGTATGCATTATAAAGCACTGCACAAGGGGGTTCAAGTATGGGAAGTCTGTGTGATATGGAAAAATGATTTAGATCCTTTTCTATTTATGTTTGTATAATGGACGATGTCTAGCTCTTTCTTTTGACCGAGACGGTTTTCTATGTATACTATTTTTCCTCTTAAAAAAAAGGTATGAGAAAGTTAATGTTCTTCAAGAAATGTTTAGGTTAGCATATGCAGTCTGTTAATAAATTGGGTCAGTGGACCCATTATTCGCCCATTAACAGATTATGTGTATTTGTTAGTCTGGATAATTACAGTTATTTAGAAGATATTTATCTCCTAAGTGTTTGAGATAAATACATCTTTATCTCCTAAGTGTTTGAGGTAAAACCTGTCTCTAAATACTATCTCTATATAAATGTTAGAGATATCCCAAGAAATAATAAGTCATGCAACTATAAGTCACAGACAATAAGTCACAAGACAATCCCTCTCTCTCTATAGCACTCTCTCTAGAGCATCACCAAGCTCTAGGATTTGGTTCGTAAGCAAAGAACTTAACTATAGTAGCAGTTTTCGTACTTGCGAAAAAAATCAAGAGTGTTGAAGGTTCGTAACAAGGATCCATCGTCGAAATTTTTAGAGATTTCATACGGTATGTTTTCGAACCCACTATGTCTTACGTGGTAGCGCATTAATTGATTTCAACATTGGTATCAGAGCATGATTACTTGTTGATTCGTCTTTAACATGCTAGAATAAATTATGTACATGTTACGATATTTTTCGGAATACATGAATGAGACCCATTATGAAAGATTCAAAATTTTTGAGCATGTTATTCTGAAAAATAATTATATGGTTTTGTTCTTCTATGGTTAAGGATGAACTTCTTCGTGATTATTTGATGCATGGTTTATGAGAAATCACGATTTTATTTTTCAAGAAAACTGTGATTTTTTTTTAGTTTTGGGACTCACATTCAGAGCATTATATTCAGTTTTTATCATGATCGGTTGATACATAATTAATCTATATTGCATAAGCTTTCCAACGATATATGACACGCATTATTTGGCCTAAAAACGAGAGAGATATGGCCTTCGGAAGCTAGCATGACGGCGGCAAAAAAATTAGGATTTTTTAAAGGACGGTGATGAACAGTGTTACACGGGCTCCACGTGCTCAAGAGGAGCCATCATGCGCCAAGCCAGCCGTACACGCGCTGCCATGCGCCAACGCGCCCACTTGCCCACGCGTGCGTGCTTCACACATGCCAACCAAAGAAGACTAGAGGCTGCCCCACGCGCACGGGGGCGCGTGAGAGCTGTTTCTGGTCGTGCCTAACCTCACCGTCGGCGAGTGAAGATCTGTCTTGGCTCGCTGAGTTTTTCTGTGGTGTTAAATTTACCTTTATACTCTCTGTGTGTGTTATGTTTAATTTTTAAACAATTTTTTCTGTAGAAATTAGCTTTGAAAATTTGTTTTATACACACAAAATTTTTCCTTTAATTCCAGAGGGTATATTACCATGAAATTCACTATTTGTCAATTTTTAAAAATTTATCTCTCATTTTTTTGGCTATTTAGGAGTATTTTTGTGGTCCCAAAAATACGAATAATGCTAAAATATTAATTTTTTGCATTTTTTGGGCAAAAACAAATATTTTGGAGAGTTATATGCAATCGATAAATTCTGTTTTATTTATCAGCCTTGATTAATGTTATGGTTTAAAAATATTTTTGTTAAAATATATTTGTTGGGCTTTGGTAAGCCCACACCTTTTAAACCCAATTTTAAGGCCTTGTTGTCCATTTTTCTTGGAAGAAGAATGTGGCACATTCATCCATTTAATTGCCCTTTAACTTGTTATTTGAGCATGCTAGTTTTAGGTTAAATGAATGGATATTAGATTGACATTCAAAAGAAACTTATGTTTAGGTATTTACTCTTGTTTTAAGAAAATTCTTTTGAGAATAATGTGTTGTGCGGCATCACCATTTGTTTTATTGGAATAGTTTGTAGTAGGATTCTCAAAGATGTTGTATTCTATTATTTTCCTGTATATTTTTAAAAAGCCTTGTACGGGGATGTAATTTACTCGCACATTATTCAAGCCAGAATTTTCTTAGCATAAGTTATTAGAATGCCAATAGGGCTCAATGGAGTCCTTGCACACTTTGTTGTATATGGTACAATTTTATATTGTTCTAAATTATCATGTGGATGATTTATTACATTCTGCCTTATATGATGATGAAATTTATTGCAAAAAATTACTTGAAAAATATTTTTTCCACTCGCATACATGGGAGATGATTACGAGCTTAGCAAATTTTTGATTTTATGATGTGAGGAATGATAATATTTTTCATTTGAATTTTTTAAAATAAATAGAATGATGTATAATTAATGTCTTTTTCTTTGTGCAAATTAATGTAGTGAATAGAACGGCCACCAAGAATGTCATAGCTGATCTCGTTAAGAGTGAGAAACTTAACGGAAATAATTATGACATTTGACAAAAAAAGATGAAATTCATGTTGAACGAACAAGAGCTCGAGGAGAACTTGACTAAAGAGTCGCCCACTGAGGGCAACCCTTAAAAGACCACACTGCCTACCAGAAGTGGAATAAAAAAAATCGTAGTGCGCGCTACATCTTGTTGAGCAACTTGCAAAAATGATCTAATCGCGCAGTATGATGAACTTCAAACTTGCAAAGCTTTATGGGATCAGCTCAAGTTTTCTTTTGGTGGAACTTCAACTACGAGGCTTCGTAGCCTTGTGATCAAGTTTGAGGAATATACAAAAGACCCTAAGCATATCCTGATTGAACATCTAAAGGCGATGTCCAATATGATTGGTAAGCTGAGGGATGCTAGCCATGCGCTCACAGATGAGCAGTAAGTCAGAGCTGTCGTAAGGTCCCTTCCTGTCTCATGGGCCAATATGAAACATATATTGACCTATAGTGAAAATATCAAGAACTTTTATGATGTTTCACAGCATGTCATCCTTGAGGTCGAGACTCGAGATGCTGAAAAAACCTTTACTTATGTCGCCCAAGGGGGATCGCGCAATGCAAATAGCAAGCGCGGAAGACAAAGTAAGAAAAGCAAGAAAGGCGAGGCTAGCACTTCTGCGCCAAAGGAAGGGAAAATAAAATACAAGAGAGGAAAAAGTGGTGGGAAAAAGGATTTGTCTAAAGTCAAATGCTTCAACTTTTAACAGAAATGACACTTCGCATGTGATTGCACTGAGTCGAAGAAGGTGCAACAAAACATGTAGCACGTGATCGAGAGGGGTTCGTAGATTATCACCGGATACCAGTGAGAAGCAAACATATCTTCATGGGAAACAATAGCTCTGAGGAGGTGCTAGGGGTTGGTTCTTACCGGCTCAAGTTACGCACTGGGCGCACATTGATTCTTAAGGATGTGCGATATGCAACCACTGTTCGGCTTAATCTACTTTCAGTTATTGCTTAATTAGACAATGATTTTTTCTTTATTTTAAGGGGTAGTAAGCTGGACATCTTTTTAAATGATGTTTTGTTTGGACATGATTTTCGCATGGATAGTCTTTTTCAATTAGATTTAATTGATTCTCAGTCCTCTTATTCTTATGTGGTGAATGCTAATATTGTGAATGATTCTACCACCTAGCATACAAGACTAAGCCACATAGGTCAAGATAGAATGACTTGTTTAGCTAGAGAAGGCTTTTTTTGGGCCCACTCGTAAGAGTCAATCTACAAACATGTGAGGCTTGTTTGGCCGGTAAAGCATGTAGGAAGCCTTTGGGAAAGGCTGTGAGAGCAACTCAGCCACTTGAGCTAGTTCACTCTGGCATATGTGGACCTACGAGTGTAAAGGCAGGCCATGGCGCCTTTTATTTCCTTACACTGATAAACAATTATACGCAATATGGTTACGCGTACCTGATATCTCACCGCTATGAAGCTTTAGATTGTTTCAAACGCTTTGTAGCAGAGGTTGAGAATCAGAAAGAAAAGAGTTTAAAAACTCTTCGCACTGACCGGGGATGCGAATATTTGTCAGATCACTTCAAGAAGTTTTTGTGAGGAAAAAGGGATACGCAGACAACTTACTATTCCTAATACTCCACAACAAAATAGTGTTGCAGAAAGAAAAATAGAACATTATTAGATATGGTTAGGTCTATGATGGCGCAAGCAAACCTCCCAATATCTTTTTTGGAGATGCCCTTTTGACTCCAACCTATATACTTAATCGTGTGTCTTCACAATCAGTCAAATCCACCCCATATGAGCTTTGTAATTGCCAAAAGCCAAATTTGGATAACTTGCGCCAATGGGGCTCAGTATGTTATGTTCACAATACTTCTTAAAAGTATGGGAAACTAGGACCTAGAGCTAAAAAGAGTATCTTCTTAAGGTATTCTGAAAACTCTAAAGGCTATGTGATGTACCATGAACATCCAAATGGTGGAAAGACTGAAATAGAGTCTCATGATGTCAATTATATAGAGAGTGATTTTCTTAGCATTGGAGACGCGAGTAAGAATCTTGACCTCTATGAATTAAAGGAGGCTGAAGCCAGTTTACCATCTCCAAGCGAAGGTGGGGAATTAGTTCCTCATCCAGTTATCGCTGAAGATAGTATAAGTGACCTTCAACCTAGTGGGAGTATCCCAGACAATGGGAGCACACCACCAGGACCATCAGGTCAACAAGATTCTCAACTGCGTAGAGGTGCAAGAGGAAGAGTTCCACATCGTCGTTTTGAGATTGATGGAGAAATTCTTATATGCACTCCTACTGGTGAAGATGAGCCCACTTCTATGGAAGAATCCTCATCTTCACCTGCTAGTAATGAGTGGATGGCTGTAATGTAGGATGAGTTGAGCTCAATGGAGAAGAATCAGGTCTGGGAGTTGATTGACCTTCCACCAAGGCACAAGACTGTTGGAAACAAGTGGGTTTTAAAAGTCAAGCGTAAGGCAGATGGGTCAATAGACAAGTATAAAGCACGTATTGTGGTGAAAGGCAATATCCAACAGCGGGGTGTGGATTATGAAGACACATTCTCCTCAGTGGTGAGATTTGCTTCAAATCGCCTGATCTTAGCTATTGTGGCCCAGCAGGATTTAGATCTTTTTCATATGGATGTTAAGACTGTGTTTCTCAATGGAGAACTAGACAAAGAGATCTATATGGCTCAACCTGAGGGTTTTCAAGTCAAGGGACATGAGTGCAAAGTTTGCCGGGTCAAACGTTCTATATATGGTCTCAAACAATCGTCTAAGGAGTAGTATTTTAGGTTTTATCATGCTATTACCTCTATAGGTTTTGAAATGATTGAACACGACCATTGCGTTTACGTAAAACAATCCAAAAAAAGTATTCTGATCCTTTCTTTGTATGTTGATGACATTCTTTTAGTTGGTACATGAATTCCATTGTCGCTACTAAGCAGTGGTTGTCCTCAACTTCTGAGATGAAGGACATGGAAGAAGCTAATTATGTGCTCCGGGTTAAAACCATACGTGATCGTTCAAAGAGACTTCTCAATTTGTCTCAAGAGACATACATCAAGAAGGTCATTGAACGATTCCGTATGCATAACTCAAAACCCATAGACACTCCAATGGACAAGGCGTGTACTCTAAGCATTATGATGAGGAAAATAATTGAATGTCCAAAGTGCCTTACGCGGCTGTAGTAGGGAGTCTGATGTACGCTATGTTGTGTACGCGTCCAGACATTTGCTATGTCGTTGGAATGGTGAGTCGTTATTAGAGTAATCCTGGACCCGCTCATTGGAATGTGGTGAAGAGGATTCTTCGATACCTACGTGGAACCGCTAATCTCATCCTGTGTTATCATGGTGGAGACTTGAGACTGAGAGGATACAGCGATGCTGATTGGAGCGGTGATAGAGAGAAGCGTATATCCACTTTAGGTGGAGCTATCTCTTGGTGCAACAAGAAAAAGTCTTGCATCGCCCTATCCACGATGGAGTCAGAGTATGTTGCTTGTTCAGCAGCAGTCCAGGAAGCTGTTTGGTTGAGGTCATTCATACAGGCTCTAGGGGTTACAGTTCATGCAGATGAGGCTGTCGCTGTTCACTGTGACAATACAGCTGCCCTAGATTTTGTAAAGGATCCCAAATATCATGGGAAGGCCAAACACATAGGCCTTCGTTATCACTTCCTTAGAACTTTAGTTGCGCAAGGAGAGGTGACCATGAAGCATATACCTACTGGCAGAATGGTGGCTGATCCTTTGACCAAGCCTATTGCTAGAGATGTTTTCCTTTCTCACATTAGGAGTATGGGACTCCGTAGGGTTTGATATGTTTATGGCATCTTATGTACTTGACATTATTTATTATATTTTCATTCCTTGATTTGAGTTTATTTTGGAATGAATGGATAATCTTTGTGATTACATATACATCCTTGTTGAGAGTGTCACCAGGCTAGAATTGACCCACTCACACGGGTAATTCACCTTGGCGCTAAGATAGCGAGCAAGATGAGACATAATTGTCTTAGGCGCCAAGATGGCGAATAAGATGATACAGCTTGTAATACAAACATGTCGCCTTAGTTGGAGCTAAGATGAGACCTAAAAAGATAGGTCGATCATAGAGTATCTCCACAACTCTATGTAGCCTGTTTACAGCCGAATGTGAGATTTCAGGCAGGCACTATGAGAGTGACTGGGCTGAAAACTCAGGTTAGGCGCTTGTACAGCGACTAGACTCAGATTCGTATGGCGTATTTTATTATACATTTATGTGACACGCCCTTGTGGGTTACGCCATAACATGCAAATCATACTGCATGTGCTAAATGCAGACCGACAGTGGGAGTGATGAATGAATCCCTGCTTCGTCACTGTGTGAGCCACTTGGATCAAATATTTTTGATCCTACATAGTACCCTTTTCACCTTAGACTATGTCATGAAGAGGATACTCAATGTCGCTACTTTAGCATGTACCCTTGGATCATGGATGATGCGGTCTCGCAGGGCATGTCTAGGAAAGCGGTTGGGTCTAATTGGAATGACATGAGGGCTTTGGGAAGAAAGTTCAATATTACACCATGTTGTGTGATTCATAGCCCGGGCGACTTTGTCGATTTTCGTTTCGATATGAGTCATGAATACATAACATATGAGAGGTTTAACACTGCTCATTATGAGGGATTTGAGAGTGTTTAATCTGGTGTAGTTGAACTATTTGGGGTACATACGAGATTTTGTGGAGTGATGTATTGTGTTAGTTTGGTGATAACTTAATACAATACTTCTCAACTGGACATCCTTTCTCGTAGGTCGCACGTTCCATTTCCTGTATGAGGAGATGAGTGGACGAGAGATAAGGAGGGACTGCATGATTTATTTGCCCTGTGTGTGGGCGAGTGGGAGCTGTTAATAAATTGGGTCAGTGGACCCATTATCCGCCCACTAACAGATAATGTGTATTTGTTAGTCTGGATAATTACAGTTATTTAGAAGATATTTATCTCCTAAGTGTTTGAGATAAATACAATATTTATCTCCTAGGTATTTGAGATAAATACATCTTTATCTCCTAAGTGTTTGAGGTAAAGTCTATCTCTAAAGTTAGAGATATCCCAAGAAATAATAAGTCATGTAACTATAAGCACAGATAATAAGTCACAAGACAATCCCTCTCTCTATAGCACTCTCTCTTTAGCACTCTCTCTAGAGCATCACCAAGCTCTAAGATCTGGTTCATAGACAAAGAACTCGACTCTAGTAGCGGTTTTTGTACATGCGAAAAAGATCAAGCGTGTTGGATGCTCGTAACAACAAGGATCCATCGTTGAAATTTCGGAGAATTCATACGATATGTTTCCGAATCCATTACGTCATACGTGGTAGCGCATTAATTGATTTCAACACAGTCAGTGGAGGGTGGATGTGAACAAAGTTACAAAATTTTGCACAAGTAGATAGGATAAGGCCGGAGGGCCAAAAAGGACTGGCCATTATTCAGAAGTACCCTCATAATAAGTGGTGTTCTAGATTTGTGGTTGCACCTAAATAATTCAGAAGATAAAGTGAAGCTCCCCATCTCGCTTTTGTGTTATGTAAGAAGTTTTTAACCTCTTATTTCACTCCATCATGCTTTGCGGATAATGGGAATACAATTCTAGTGGAAGTGGTCCTTCTAGCTAAGTATCTTTGGATTGGTTTGTAGCTAAAGTTCAAACAACATAGTCTGGGCCATTGATTGATTGAGAGCTTGATACATTGTCAGCTAGTATAGTTGAGTTCAGATCTTTAATTTGAAGCTCACGATTTTGGGACACCTTGACTCTTTCTTTCGCCATCTTACCAAAACCGTAAAGACCGGAAGCTTATGGTTCCAAGTTTTCGGGCAACTAACATAGGCATAGTCCATGCCAAAATGTAGCATGCTTCAATTTGGGAAATAGCCATATGCATGGTTTATGCTACAATGTGGCATGCTTCTCTTTGATATAGATTGCGGAAAACTGATCTTGGATATTGATTGCGGAAAGTTCAGTTGTGATCTTGCAAAATTTTTGTCAATTGATATCCTTTGAAGCTTAACCTGCAGCCATTCATTATGGCGTCTCTTGATCTCTTTTCAGATGCTGAGCTGACATATTGATGTTGGTATTGAAAAATAAGAGTGCCTACAATTATGTATGGAAGTCTGTCTGACTCTTTGCTCTCAGTATCTGCAGTTTCAAATACTACTGGTTGATCAAGAGTGTATCAGCCATTGAGAAACAGTCTGATCCTTTGTAGGAAAAAGTGCTCTTTTTACACCTTCAGAAAAAGAGTAATCAGCTGTCCCCTTTCCCCTTTTCCAGGTGTTTAAATATATCACTAGGATGTTGCGGAGTAGTAACTATGAAGATGTTCACAACAGGCAGTTTAGTACTCAATGTCTGTTACGTTAAATCAGCTTCTTGCAAACCACAGCAGGATTGTGCGTCCTGTTGAGTTGCGATTATTAAAAGTAATGTGAAGCACCTGGTTCCCATCCATGAACTTTTGCTGACATTACAGTAAAGTTTCTGTTGCAATTTCGTTTTCGATAAACTGCAACCAACTCACTCATTTCTTTCCTGAAGCGATTTCATCATGGCAAATAGACCATTTAATTTAACAGACAATCTTCTTCTATATAAGGGTACCCAACCTATTAAAGAGTCAAAGGCAAACCAATGTTGCATCATGCATAGCCCCTAAATGTGCAGATTTTATCTATTTTTAGATTCGTAAACACTGATATGTAAACGCTGATATCGTCATCTATACGTGCTGTGAACCGTCTATGTTGCTTACATAGCATACCATGGTACGAGAACAATATTGTTTTGGGATGTGAATGATGCAAGGATCCACATATTTCCTCTCCCTTCTTCCTATTAAATGCAGCAACAAAATGAGTACAACGGTTTTCCTCGTGCGAATGGTTTTTGTTCTTTTTAGCCGTTCATTCTAACAGATATGACTAAAAGCACCGCAATCATACACCCTTTTACTAGGCCATCCGAGTTACGAGGTCTTATGATGTTGATTGAAGGCAAGGAGAGGCATCTTTCTGCCTGCAAGCATGCTGCATGAACAGTTACTGTGGTGACCATGAGCATATATGTGCATCTTCGTTTATTTTTTGTTACATAGCGCAGCCTTAACCGAGTGGTAATGAGACAAAGCTGTAGCACTGAAAATCTAATCGGCTTAAAATATCAACATAAAGAAATGTAACAATAGCCTGATCTGACTACTTTATGCCAAACCAATCCAGTTTTGAGGTGTGGTGAAGCTGAGCCAAAACTTCTGTGCTCTGGAAAACTGCGGACCTGCATAGTAATGAAACTTGATCGCGGGTTGGGGTATGGGGGGTGGTGTTATTCACTTGTTATGTGCTTCGTTGTTCATCTGCTTCATGCATGAGCGAGTTACTCTATTGAAAGGTTCAAATCCCCTATTGAAAGGTTCAAATAGGGGATTTTCATGGACGATTAGTTTTAAAAGTTTGTTACTCTATTTAACTTGTTAGACAAAGGGTGCACGAATTTTCTTATGTTACTGCAAATAGATAGAGAAAATCGACACAGAGGGATTGGGGCTTACAAGGGGATGATTTCATATATTCAATCGTTACAAGACTTGTCCAGCATTATAGGATTTTGGTTGACAAAAGTGCTGCTATGTTCATTTGTTGGGAGAGTGCATTGAATACAGTTAAATTCACACAGGAAAAGTCCTACCCTACCCTACTTCACCTCACCTCTCTCCTTTACATCCTCCCCTGCCATTATTTCTGATCGCCATTATTACAGAACCAAGAAACATTAACGCACACTCACAAGTCATCAGTGACCTATTTCAAACCCATGTCCAATAGGTGCATTTTTCAGCTAAAAAATGAGCAAGAAGATCATGAAGATACCTTCTCTCTTCAAGAACAAAGAAACAATGCCTCCGTGGCGGCAATGGCCCTCATGCAAGCACCCTAGAACCCTTTCTTTCCGGGCCGGGGAAGACATGTTCAAGACCGTAAACTCCATCTTTTTCGACCCTTCTGACGGGGTTGAAACGCGCGAGTCATGGTTTACCAACTCCTCGGAATCAGTGAGCCTATCGACCGAGTCCGAGTGTACAGGAGGAGGGGACTCAGTGGAGGTGGTTATAAGCGGAGCGAGGTCGGACAGGCTGTTTTTTGAGCCGGGTGGTGGCACGAGTTCGATCTTGGAGAAGTCGAAAACGGCGAGAGGGGTTATGCCATTTAAGGAGAGCGTGGTGCTAGAAATGGACTCGGAGGATCCTTACGTGGATTTCAAAAGGTCAATGCAGGAGATGGTGGAGACTCATGGGTTAAGAGATTGGGAGTATTTGGAAGAGCTTTTGGGATGGTACTTGAAAGTGAATGGCAAAATGAATCATGGGTTTATAGTGGGAGCTTTTGTTGACTTGCTTGTTGGGCATGCTGCTGATTCTTGTTCTGAATGTACATCTTATTCTTCTGCTGCTGCTTCTTTCTCTGCTCCTCCTTCTCCTCTATCTTCAGCAGGTCACAAGGAGATTGACCAGGAAGACATCCTATGATCTTGTGTAGATATTTGTAAAGTTTTCAGTGGAGAAAGTGGACGTGAAACAAGAGATCAATGTTTACTCTCTCAGTTTTTCTCGAACGTAGAACCAAACCTGTGATAGTGAATGCCCATGTGGGGGATTAAACAGGAAGATATTTGGGGTCAGGTAGTCGAACCCTTTTTGAGCTTGTATCATGGAAGCCTCAGTCAATTGTTTACGATTTCTAGCCGGTGTGTGCATACTTTGTTCTTCGATTTACCATAAATGTGTCATGTTGTTACTGTTGAAAGGGTGCTAAACGGTAGCCTGTTAATAATGTACTCTCGAGACGTGACCCCATCTACTAACAGCATTTGCATTATAACCTTGGAATGAGCTCCAAAAGAAATGCATTCAAAAGTTCTACTAACCGATGTCGCACGAGAGAGACAGTAACAAGGCCAGCTAAACCTTTTAAGATCAGTGATCCACCATGTCAGCCGGTGTATCTTAAGCAAGGTGTAAAGTTTTTTAAGGGCATGAAGCTTACCCTTCAGGACGAGAGCTTTCTGACCTTCTTTATTGGGGGTGTGTGATTTTGGTTTTGGGTAAGTGCTGTAGCAAAGATTTTGGTTTTGGGTTAAGTGCTGTAGCAAAGCTCTACTTCATGGAGTCCCAGTATTACTAAGGGTTAAATACTTTTTAGTACCTTGAAAGTTTATTTTTTTATACAAAAAGATATGTGATTTCAAATTCGTAATAAGTAAGAAACTTCCATCAAAATTCCTAACGATTTAGCAAACACCGTTAGGGATAATTTTGTCAACTAAATTTTTTTCCCTTTCTCTCTGTTGAGATTGATAGTAGTTTCAAATATATCACAACTCAAGTTTGTTTTTTTTTTTCTCTCTCTCTACCAACCCAACATGATGCCATGGTTATCAACTCCAAAGCCATCACCCACCCCATGACCACCATTAACACCGTGTCACCACCATAACATCCCTCCCTCCTCCTTCCCTGTCTCTCTCCCTAATGCCACTATCACATTACAGTCAAGGATACTAAATTTTAAAATGTAACATACCGTGACAAAAAAAGTTAAAAATGTAACATTCGTGTCCATCTGTTAGGGTTCCGTAAAAAAATGTACTTTTGTTGTGATATCATTGCGTATTTTTAAAATGACAATAATGCCCTTGTAATGTATATTGAATAATTTTTAAAAATTTTCAAATTAAGATTTGAAACCCTAATTTAAAATTAGGGTTTGCCAACCCTGATTTTCAAATTAAGGTTTCAAACACGCTATCACACCTCCCCCTACCCCACATCGTCCAAGTTTCAATTCAATTCCATGACCAACAATGTATTGCCATCGATCTCGCCATCACCACCGGTTGCCGCCTCGCCATGGCTGGGTTCGCCATGATAAAGACTGTGTATTGCACCTACCCCACTATTGTCCAAGTATTAATTCAATTCCATCACCAAAGACCACTCAATAAATTAAAGGAATTGCACCGATCTTGCCGCCACCCCTGTCCTCGCCTTCGCTTACAGGAGAGGCGGCTAGTTCTTCTCTGGCTAACAGATCTAGGCCAGGCTTCTTCTTGCCAGTCACCATCGGCTGCCGCCTAGCCGTGGCTGGGTTCGCTATGATGGAGACTTTCTACTCTATGTTGCGGTGGGAAGTGGGAAGTTGCAACAACGGCAGAGTGGAGGAAAGGTGGTGGCAGCAGTGGTGGGGTGGGGGAAGGAGGGTGGTGTGCGGGGTGGTGGGGGAAGAGAGAGAGAGAGAGTTTGAAATAATGTCATTGGAAATAAATAGATTTGTAACTTGAGGGTAATGAATTCATTTTATTGAAACCGTTAGCATTTTTAAGATTCCGTCTAGTCAACGGACATAAGTGTAATTTGTCCAAACTATTGTCCTTGCCTGTAATTATACCCTAACCTCAGGGACACTGCTTTAATTAGCCCTAATTGAATCCATTATCCTATACCGCCACAAAGATCTCAAACTAATTAAACAACCAATTTAACTGGATCAAAGGAAAATATAATTAATCAAAGCTTTGAACGAAAAAGGATTGTAGATCTAATTAGAAATAGATGAAAAAAGAAAAATAAAACAGAGGTTTCGGTTGTCGGCGACGAGCCGTGACTGGTTGTGTATGACTAGTGGTTGGTCTGGTGGCGGTTGATGTTGATCATGGTGGTGGTGCGGCCCTGGTGGAGGTCAGCAACGGGTCTACACCGGTGGGTCAAGTGGTGGAGATCCAGCCGATCTGGTTGTTCCCGGCGATAATGTTACGCCGATTGTTAATGGCGAATATGTTGGTGAGCCACAATGGTTTTGGTATTGGTGCTATTGGCAATTGTTAGCCCTATGGTTGGATAACCTAGGCTTACATCTTGTTTTGATGATAACTACACATTGATTATGTTCTAATGTGTGTTTTGAGTGGATTCTTAGTAGATATATACATGACACTCATGAAGACACATTTGAGAAGTTGGATAGATGGATTGAAGCCAAAGAAGCTTAAAGTTATAGTGGACATACTATGGAAGCTTCATCAAGTCCTATGTCAAAGAGCAAGAAAGAATGCAAAGGCTAAGTTACTATGATTATGATTGGTCTTTACTATTATGTAACTAGTCTTGGTTTGATGGTTGGATTGATGACTATGACCTAAAAAGACCTTAGGACACCTTGTGCATTGCATGTGAGTTCATAACCTTTCACACAAGTGTGGTTCTTGAAAATGAGTGAACTTTGGAGCTCACTCAGATTTTTTCAAAAACTATTTTGGTGCCAATCTTTTCATATCTTGATAAAACTTTTCATTAGCTTTCCAACGCAAAAAACGGCACCTCAATCCAATTTTTCTAGAGAAAGTTATGCCCAAAATAGGAAAGGGGGTTCCGTGAGGCAGCTGATAGGCAGTAGGGTAATACAGTCGACTGTATTTGAATCCAGTCGACTGCATTCCAATGCAGTCGACTGCATTGGTCAAAATTCAGTTCCAACGGCTATTTTCGAGGACAAAACTCCAACGGCTATTTTTGAGGGATTACAGTCGACTGCATTGGGAATACAGTCGACTGCAATGGCAGTTTTGCCCATATTTTGCCTCTAACGGCTATATTTCATTTGCTCTCTATATAAATGATTTGGGGCTTCATCATACACCATGGAAACCACATTCTAAGCCTCCATTCATTAGAGAAACATCAAGGCTCATAGATTAAACTTTTCTCTCTTCATCTTCATGATTTTACATCATTAAAGAGAGCATCTTTGTGAGCAATTCTTTGATTGAGAGTGAGCATTCTTCAAGTCATCAATTCTCTCATCTCTCTATTGTACTAGAGCTTCATTTGTACTCATTTCCTTTCAAGAAGGTTTCTTTGTACACAATTGATCTTTGTAAAAGGATTGTGATCAAGGCTTGGGTTTGTCAAGTCTTGGGTGAGCTTTGTGGATTCAAGGCTTGTGCTTGGTGTGGGGATATCACCAAGTGTTGTAAGGGTTTTGATCTTGACCCGGAAGAAGATTGTTGCTAGTGGATTCTAGTGCTCTTGCAAGGGACTTCCTTGAAGAGGTGGATGTAGGCTTGAGGGTAGTTCAAGCCGAACCATTTAAATCTCCTTGTCAAGTATCTCTAACTCAATCTCTTTACTTATTGCTCTTTAATTGTTTGAGATTGTTTAGTTAGCATCTTCATTGAATTATTACTTGGTTTGATTGAGATTTATGATTGTGCTTAATTTAAATTCCCCATTAATTTTCAAAAACCCTATTCACCCCCTCTAGGGTTGTTTTATTGGTTTCAGCGATGTTGGCACCAACAGTGATGTGATGAGGCCGCATTGACGATGATTGTCGGTTGACGGCAGCGACATCGCTATAAGGTGGTGGTTCAGCAGTAGTGATGCCGATTTTGGCTATTTGGTGTCTCTGTGTATTGGCTAGATCGTTGGTGGGGCTTGGGTAAGGGGCGGGCTGGGTGGGGAGGAGAAGGGTGAAAATTTGAAGAAGAAGAAGAGAAAAAAATCAAAGAAGAAGAGAAGAGAAAAAAATTAAACATGTCTGCACAATTTTGCCCCTGATGGTTTTGCTTAGAAAGTTAGAAATTTGAACGGAAGTTGTAAAATTGAAACTACCGACCCTTTTGTCTAAAAAAGAGACTTTTAGACCCTCATGTGAGATTTTGAGATACTTTCATGGTACTAAAGTTAAAAATGCTTTACGGTTTTG
Source organism: Escallonia herrerae (assembly GCA_033070095.1). NCBI lineage: Eukaryota > Viridiplantae > Streptophyta > Magnoliopsida > Escalloniales > Escalloniaceae > Escallonia > Escallonia herrerae. Next base: position 28,843 of record JAVXUP010002082.1, on the reverse strand, counting down.
CCTCGATTAGGCTTACCCTATTGGCTCTTTTCTTCCCTTTTCTCTGGTTTGTGAATTTTTTTAAGGAGAGAAAAGAAGAGAAAAAGGAGGAAAGTTTGTGTCTCTTTTGTTTCTAGTTCTTTCCTCCCAAAATTGAGAAGAAATGGAGAGAAGGGAAATTCTTATAAATAATATTTTAAAATGCCCATATTACCGTTGAGATTATACTGATATGTTAATGACTTTTAGGTCCTAATATTTCTTATCATACCATATTACAAATATGAAGAAGTCGCAGAAATGCTGGCTAGCTTTATCTCTTGCAATCTCACATAAGATGAATCCCGAAAGTCAAGGGCTTTATTTGCCTGTCCACCTGAGAGGCGCAAGCTCATGTTAGAAAACTTAACGTGCATGACGAGAGGTTTCAATTGTCGTTAATAAGATATTTGAGTATTAGAGTTGACTAATTACTGATTGTTATACTTTTGGTTTGATATTATTAGATTTGGATGGTCAGATGTTATAGTCAACTCGTGGCTATTTTGTATGTGTTTTTATTGTGGCATTAATCGGTGATGTGAGACTTATCATATTATTATGGTATAATCTTTTCGTAATGTCCTTGATGACCAAATTTTTTTTCTCGTATGAATTATGTTCTTAGTTAGGATCATACTTTAAAGTCTTTGTTTGAATTAACACACTTTTGTATAAAAATATATATGTAATGTTGTATCTTTTCTTTTTTTCTAAACTAAAAAACAAGGGAAAGAAATGATGCTTTCCTTTCCCTCTTAAATTCACAAACAAGATAAATGAAAACTATATTGCCTTCTCCTCTTCCTTTAATTTCTTCTCTCCTCCTAAAACTCGCAGACAGGCTACAAATGTCAATCCCTGGATTTCAAATCCTGCATCATCACTGCATATTTGCTAGTCAATGCATGATGCACCGCAAAAGGACCATACAAAAAGTATACGTTGTTAATACTACTCGCTACCCGTTAATCAAGATTTTTTAATCAATTAATCTAAGTAGGTTGAATTGCAATGAAAAATATCTGACATATCGAATCAATTTAGATTTTGGCTGGACGCATAATATAGTCTACTGCCAGTTAGTTTACTGTGCCATGAGAAACTGATGGCTCCACTTATTTCAACAGGGATGAAGAGTGCTGTGCGATGATCCCATTGTGTCAAGCGTTCCAGGAAAAAAAAAAAAAGGGAAATCTTATTCATCCACAAAAGTACTGCACTTTTCCAAGGACTGTTATGGCCTCTATGCAGCTACTTATAACTCCAGGACTTGAAATGCGGGTATGAGAATCACTAGCAGCATGGCGAAACAATCGAGGTACATCCTTGATTGTGCATCGAGCCATATGGTCATTGTGTCAAAAATGACTACTGTACCAAAGATACTTGGGGTGAATCTGCATCTGGCTCTCAATTGCAGGTATTTTGTATACCAACGATGCTCCTACCCTGGAACCTCGCAGCCGCTACTGCTCCACCCCCGATACGTTCTTTACTAACGGCGCTTCCGCCGTAACCCAAATTGGTGCAATGATGATCCAACTTACTTGACGGAAACAATGAGCGGGCCAAAGACAACCTCCTAGAAATGGCAATAGATCATCCCTCACAAGTGTCTGGCCTTTCTAGAGAGGGAGAGCGAAAGAGATGGAAAGCAACTTGTAAAGCAAGACAAGACAATGAGTTTGAAAGATGCATTGTGACACTTCTGAGCAAAGGAATTGAAAGATAGCTCAGCACAGAGTGGCACCCTGCTTGTCTTTGGTTATTGCTGTGCACATAACTTATCACTGGATGCCACAGCACTCTATGGGGGAGTTTCTTTGGTCATATTGATCAATACTGCCATGTGGTGTGCTGTGATTGGTGGGATATAGCTGAAGATGATAACTGGGCTTACCAGAGTAGGATGCCATTTGGGTGTTGTGGCTTTTGTCTATTTTGCCTATTGGCAATCCTGCACGACAAAGAAATGGTCATTAACGAATCTGCTCTAATCCCCTCTCCACCAATTATCGTTTATCTCCCACGTGGGATCCCTTGCCCCACCCCCCCAATGGCTTCTCCTTTTTATATACAGTGATATTCCCTTGCACCTCCCCCCTATGCTACATGATCAGCCCCTCCCACCATTTTACACCAACTCTTTTTTGACCTTTCTTGCACATACTAGCTAGTCTTTCCTGAGCTAACCCTGTTGGTCACTGTGGAAGATCAAACCTTTATGATATCATGGATGACTCTTCTGCTTCATACATACACATGGTAACCATGAGAAACGAGATATAACCTCTATGCCTGATTATTTAAGCTAGCTTGGTCTTGATCGATTCGCATATGAGGAGTTTGAAAACTGAAGATGGGAACATAAGTTCAAATGATTATGCTAGCTTTCTATAAAGTTGAAAGTCAGTTTCTTGGATACATATGTAACTTTTGATGTTATTTAGGTTTTTGAGAGTCATGATTCCTTACGATATTCCACAGAGTATACATGCTTTGGAGTGCGTAATATGCCCTATATAGGCATAGATTTCTCATACTGCTTTTGTTGTTGATGCTGATTTCCATGTTACAACTTAATTTAGGTACAGCACCTGATCGAGAAGTGTCTGATCTTCCACATGACCAAAGAAGAGTGCATGGAAGCCCTTTCTAAGCATGCAAAGATAAAACCTGTCATCACTTCCACTGGTTTGTTCCCTCACAACTCTTCGTTTCATTTTTTTTTCGCTAGTTCGATTTATGTAGGCATGTTCGTGCAAGCATAATTAACCTAAGTAGTTGGATATAGCCAGTTCTATATGTTAGGCTCAAGCGAAGTAACTATCTTCTTTCTCCTTTTTCTGTGGGAAGGAGGGGGGGGGGGGGGGGGGTGTTAAAGAACATGAATCATATTAACCGTATGAAAGGTGCTTGTTTCTTTGTTTACTGGGGGTTTGAAATGAGCCCAGCATGCACGTCAGTGCATACACAACCGAATTACATTAGGGAAGGATGCCTATTTATGACTTGTAATACTAGGGTTAGGGTACTGCTTGCTTTCTTTTGAACCTTGCCACCTAGCAATTGCATAACTTCAACTTTTTTAGTTTTAATCGAACTGATTACATATGCAGTGTGGACCGAGCTAGAGAAAGAGAACAAAGGATTCTTCGAGGCGTACTCCCAATCTCAAACCAAAGACGACCGCATGTCAGAGACGGAGACCAGTGAGATGATTCAGAAGATGATCTCCGATCAACGCTCCAAAGATTCTGATGACTAACACGCGTAAAGATGCACATATGTATCGTATATACCTCATCCAACCTTTGGATTTCTAGTTGGCATGCAGCTGCTTAGAAAGAAACATTAGTACAATTCCTTTGAAACCAGCCAAAAATTCGTAAGGAACTATGCATGTAGTACTATTAAATCTGGTCCCAACCCTAGATGAATCCCAGTGACGATACTATATTTGGGTCCCTAGCCTGATAATATATTCATGGAGTCGCCAATGAGAGCACGCCATGTTAGTCTGAAGATTGAACAAGACACCTGGAATCTTATTGTGTCGTGTATGTCGTGTGAATTTGGCGCTGTTGGTGTCCTTATTATCATGTAGAAGATCGCATGTGACGTGAATATGTAGTTGTTATTCATCAATTAAGCTCAATAAGTGGGGCCTCGTATATTTTGGCCAAGTCCCGATCATGTCGCTACAAGAAAAAAGGCTTTTAGCGACGGGATAATCCGTCGCTAAAAACCCAAAATCTGTCGCTAATAGTTTTTGCGACGGATTTACTGTCGCTAAAAGTCCCTCGTGTAAAAGCCCGTAACTAAAAGTTTGGCGACAGAATTTTTAAATCCGTCGTCTAATATTGCATTTTTAGCGACGGAATATCCGTTGCTAATTATGTGTTACGCATTTTAATTTATTTTCTGTTTTGTGAAATTAGCGACGGAATATCCGTCACTAATTATTTTTAGAGACGGAACATCCCGTTGCTAAATAAGCCTTTTGGCGACAGAATATGCCGTCGCTAAAAAGCTGATAGTAGGACACTTTTAGCGACGAAATTAATCAGTCGCCAAAAGTCAAATTTTTTTAAATTTTCTATTACCCAAACCTGTAATAAATATTTCAATTCTCAACAACAACGCACAATAATCAAGACACGAATATATATATATATATATATATAATCAATCATAAAAAATATTTATTATAAAAAAAACTCATGATGAACAAGTCGGGAACCGGATACAGCCGGTTAGGGGAGGGGAGGGGAGAAGAGTACAAGCCGGGGGGCGGGGGGGGGGGACAAGCTGGGGCCGGGCATGAGAAGGGGCTCATCTGGGGTTACCGAGTCTCGGATCTGGATCCTGCTGATCCGGGGCCGGCTCGGCATGTCCAGCAGGAGTATCCTGCTGATCATACTCCCTGATCATCCTCAACACCACCGTAGCAATACGTTGGATCTCCTCCTCGTCCAACTGATGTCGAGGAGCCAGTGTCTGTGGAGGGGTAGCGGGGGGTGAGGACGCTCCTATCACGGCACGAGCACTCGTGCTAGGTAGGCCACGGATGCGGCCTTTCGGCCGATTGACGACCTCTGGTGTATCCAACCATCGCTTCAACGCCCCAGCACTCGCACCCGTACTAGTGGACGCTGATGGCTGTCTGGACTGCTGCTCAGACCCCCTAAGCTGTTCATACGAGGCTTGCAAAAATAATGATTTAAAGATATGTTAGGGCATTAATTAACGCAACAGACATTGAGGATAGAAAGACAAAAAATTAACAAGTAAAACAAATTGACTCACATCGATCCGCCGGGCAATATCCGAAACATAGTCGCTGGCCCGGTGCGCCTCGTCTTTGTCCTTCTTCCGCATGTGCGTCTGATTATACGTCAGAGCTACGACCTCATCCTCCTCCAGATCCGGGATCTGGACCGCATTCATGTGTCGGATGATGTCGTGTGGCACCGACCCCCTATGTGCGTCGGATCTTTGTTCTGTCTGTTCACGGCCCCGCTCTTACTCTTGGCGTCCCAGCCTGGATCCGCAGCCCACCGATCTATCATCTCCCCCCATACAATCGGAGATATCTAATGTGGGGGATATGTCTTCATCTCCGTCATCGGGGCACCCTCGGGCAGCATCTTCTTCACCCGGTCCAGTGCGTCGTGGATCAATCAGCGATAATTCTTGCCGATGAAAGCAAAGAAAGCCTGCCGCCCCAGTGCCTGCTGATCAGGCGAGTCAAACGTGAGCCCCTCCTATAAGGCATTCAATAACACAAATTAACTACAGAAAATAAACTCTAATTAAACAAATACTATCGCAGAAAAAATACTTCACCGTACTAGCCATTCCTCCCATAGGGACTCCCCCGCAGTGCCATCCCAGCCCTTCCAGTACAGGCGTGGCTAGAAGAATCGGCCCTTCACAAGAACCCTGATCTTCGTCCTCGCCTGATTCTCTAGGATCCTGCCAAAGAAGTACATAAATAAATTAATACAGTTCAAATATAAATTAACACCCCAAATTTTAAATACAAGACATGATGTGATTTTTTTACTTACAGGCCCTCCTGGGTGAGCGTAACTCTCTGTTTACGCTGGGGGTCGATGCGTACCCCAAAACACAGACATTAATACAGTTCAAATTTACTTTAAATATAAGGGTAGCAAAAATATACTAAATACCGTTATCAACTATACATGAGGTAGAACCCACGGAAGAAGAAGAATCAGCGCGCGTGTGGGATGAATCTGCGTTGGGCTGGGGCGACGGCTGGGGCCTCATCTGCCCGTTGCGAGCACTCTGTGCCTCGTCATCAGTGGGCAATGATGAGGTGGGACCCACCGGGGAGGAAGCAGCTCGGCGTCCAACCCGGCCACGAATAGCCCGTATCCTATCCATATCTGACTTCGTATAGATAAATTACAAATACATGAACACATTAAAAATAATAATTTGGCAGAAATCATCATCGGCACTATATATATATGAACGGAGGTGTAAAAACACATCAATATGAACCAAGTTCTAAAATGTTACTACATTTTTCCCCAGTTTTTTACAACATTACAAGTCAATCATTCTCAGTTTGAGAATCATCATCATCTTTATCACTTTCCTCATCGTCCTCTTCTTTGTGGGACTCGTCGTCCTCTTCATCAGTAGACTCAGTCACATCATCTCCAACACTTTCCACATCTTCCGCGTCATCATCTACGACTTCTTCTCCTACATGAAGTGTTGTTGGAAGAGGAAGATCGTCCTCCTCGTTGTTGATCTCAACAGGGAACAAGACAGGTGGTTGGTTGGCTTGAAAAGAGTCTAGCTCACTGTCATATGTCACGGGCAGTTTCTTGGACTTGATAATTGTATACCAATGAGATTTAGGATTGGCGACGTCCTCCTCGTAAAAGACTTGTACAGCTTGACTAACAAACACAAAGGGCTCGTCTGATGCAAGTCTTGACTTGACATTGACATCTACAATCCCCTGAGAGCTAACACGGATTCCTCTACTGCATGTGACATTGAACCACATACACTTGAACATTACCAGGCGATTTTGGGAACCCATATATGTTAGCTCAACAATCTCATCTAGCTCTCTGTAAAAATCCATGCAGTTCTCGACAATGGTTTATTTTTTAAACGGACGTCGTGTCCATCACCCTTTGAAGAGGTGTCCACAAGTATAAAGCCAAAATGTGATATTTTGGTGTTGGTGTCGATTGGATGCGGTGTCCGTAACCTACCGACACCTTGACACCTAATTGACACATTCGGAAACGTGTTGGACACCTCCAAAAAAGTGTCGGACACCGCCGAAAATGTGCCTGACACCTACCGACACCTCCAAACACGTGTCCGACACCTCCAGACACGTATCTGACACCTCGAAGTCATTGATTTATTTTTAAATGCCGGACACAGTGTCCGTTACTCCTTGAAGAGGTGTCTGTCACCCTTTGAAGAGTTGTCCACAAGTATAAAGCCAAAATGTGACATTTTTCGGTGTCGGTGTCGGTGTCGATCGGATGAGGTGTCTGTGACCTACCGACACCTTGACACCTCATCGAGACATCCGGACACATGTCCGACACCTCTCAGCGGTGTTCGAAGACATTGATTTATTTTTTAATTGCCGGACACCGTGTCGGAAAGGGGTGCCGGACACCCATTGAAGAGGCCGGTGTCCACAAGTATAAAGCTAAAATATGTTATTTTGGTGTCTGCGTCAATCGGACGCGGTGTCCGTGTCTGTGCTACCTAACGGGGATCTCAATCCAATTGGGTCCCATCCTTCGTCAACAATCTCAATTCTCAATTTTCAAATGCTCAATGCAATAAAAATTACACATTCAATCCAATTGGGTCCGTCCCATCCTTCATCAATAATCTCAATTCTCAATTCTCAAATTCTCAATGCAATTAAAATCATACATTCAATCCAATTGGGTCCCATCCTCCGTCAACAATTTCAATATCTCAAATACTCAATGCACAATTAACAATCTAAAATCATCAATTAACAACCTAAAATCATCAATTAATAATCTCAATTACTTCAAATGCACAGCTAAAAGCCTAAAATCATCAATTAACAACCTAAAATTATCGATCAATAATCACAATTCTCAAATGCACATTTAACAACCTAAAATTATCAAACAAATGATCAATGTTCAAATGGAAAAAATTATTCAAAATGCACATATCCGATGCACTTGAATTATTTCAATTTGGTATTCGATTCGATTAGGGCAATTAATTTAGGGTTCAATTAGGGGGTTCTATTAGTTCAATTTAGGGTTCGGTTGAATTGATGTATTCAATTTAGGGTTCAATTATGGGGTTCAATTAGTTCAATTTAGGGTTCGATTGGATTAGGACATTCAATTTAGGGTTCAATTATGGGGTTCAATTAGTTCAATTTAGGGTTCGATTGGATTAAGACATTCAATTTAGGGTTCAATTAGAGATTCAATTAGTTTAATTTAGGGTTCGATTCGATTAGGCCATTCAATTTAGGATTTAATTAGGGTTCAATTATGTTAATTTAGTGCTCGGTTGAATTGGGGCATTCAATTTAGGATTCAATTAGTTTAAATTAGGATTCAATTCGATTAAGGCATTCAATTTAGGGTTCAATTAGGGTTTGATTTGATTAGGCCATTCAATTTAGGGTTTAATTACATCAATTTAGGGTTCAATTATGATTCAATTACTTCAATATAGTGCTCGGTTGAATTTGGGCATTCAATTTAGGTTTCAATTAGGGGGTTAAATAAGTTCAATTTAGGGTTCGGTTGGATGAGGGCATTCAATTTAGGGTTCAATTAGTTTAATTTAGAGTTCGATTCGATTAAGACATTCAATTTAGGGTTCAATTACTTCAATTTAGGATTCAATTAGGGAGTTCTATTAGTTCAATTTAGGGTTCAGTTGAATTGGGGCATTCAATTTAGGAATCAATTAGGGGGTTCAATTAGTTCAATTTAAGGTTCGATTGGATTAGGGCTAATTAATATTAATTAGGGCTTATTAGTGTTAATTAGGGTTTAGTTAAGGTTTATCGAGATTAATCCCAATTAATCCTAATTAGGTTAACTAGGGTTAATTAGGGTTTATCGGGTTTAAGGGCCAGTTAGGGCTAATTTAGTTCTTTAGGGTTAATTGAGTTTTTAAACTTTCATTAGGGTTTAATCAAGAGTTATCTAGGGTCAATTAGGGTTAGTTCAAGTTTAGTTAATGTTAATTAAAGTTACAACATACAACAATGTACAATTAGAGTAAAATTACATTATACATTACAACAAATTAACTTCAATTAGGGTAAAATTAAATTCAAACTCAAACTCGAAATAATTAACCACATTATATTGAGTTCAAACTCACATGCATTAAACCACATACATTAAAAAACAATTAGGGTCAGATGGAGATACCAGCGGCGGTGGTGGTGCGGCTGTGGTGGTGGTGCTGCAGTGGAGGGCCACTGGAGTTGTGGAGGGGCACGGCGTAGTGGGGGTTGTCACCTGTGGGACGGTGCGGGTGGGGGAGGGTGTCACCAGAGGAGGGATCGCCAGGGGAAGAAACGGCCGGTGAGTGAGAGAGAAAGAGAGAGAGAAAATGGGGAGAGAGAAAAGAAAAGAAAGTAGATATTTATATCAAGACTTTTAGCGACGGAAAAAATTCCGTCGCTGAAAGTCCATTACTTAAAGTTAAGACTTTTAGTGACCGATAATTTAGCAACGATATATTCCGTCTCAAAAGCGTAGTTTTAGCAACGTAATTTTTACCGACAGAAATAATCCGTCGCTAAAATTCCGTCGATAAAAATCCATCGGTAAAGATTTTTACCGACGGTTTGTACCGTCGATAAAAGTTTTTAGCGACAGACTTTTACCAATAGTATTTGCCGTAGCTGAAACGACTTTTAGCGACGGGTTTTTCTCCGCCGCTAAATAGTCTTTTTATTGTGGCGTGTACTTTCATATATTTTCTCATTTGTTACTGCCAAAACACAAAGAACGAGGATGAACCAACGGTCCAAAATCAGTGCCTGATGCTTTCATGCAGATCATGTAGGTCTGAAAATGAGGCCCTCAAGAAAAGAAGACCTTTATGTTGTAGGAGGATTATTCTGGGGTGGGCTGGGGTCGCGGTGAGGCTGGGGTGTTGTATGTGTATGTTGTTCTCTCATGTCTACTCTATTATGAACTACAGATACCACCTTCTTGTCTAAGATTGGATATAATAATAGAGATTGAAAATGATAAGAAAACAGCAATGCCCAGAAACCTGGGGTGCTATGGAATGCGTACATGTGATATGACGATAACACTTTTGTTTTCAGTCAGAGAAAATTAAATGCAGAAGCCAACTCCTGTGATCATACACCCACATTACAGTAGAGTTTGTTTTGCCTTTTTGTTGTCTTACGACTGTCAAATTCTTGCAAGAAAGGTTCCAACTTCCTGTAGTGCTAATCTTTAAACGTATCTTGTTTTCTAGTGACGCTTGCAGTGGCATAGGAAGCAGCTCATGTGAATAAGAGAAGATGTTTTCTCACTCTTCTTCGTTTTTCGTGACTCGTGTTAAAATTTTAGCGACAAACAAGAAGCTCGATTAGCATATTAGTGACGAAAAATTGCCTGTCCGACTGACTAATGGACGAGTGTTAAATATTCCCACAGAGTACTTGAAGACTGAAGTGGGGTACCTCGCGCAGGCTAAATATTCAATATCACCAAATGCTTATAAGGATATACCTTGGACTGGTGGAAGTGATTCACTAACCTAATCTACCATTTTAAAGTATGAGCTTACTCTGGTAAGAGGATATATACAAACAGAATACTTGAGAATCTTGTCAAAGTCGCCTTGAGATTGATTATGGGATTGTTGAACTTGATTAAGTGCCAATTAATTAGATGTTAAACGTTTAACAAAGAACAAAACTGATTAAATTAGTTTTTAAAAGCAAAAGAACTTAGAAAATCACCGGAGAAGGAAAGGAGGACTACATAGTAATGACTTTTTCATAAGCAGGTTTGACCAAATCAACATATCTTTATTAATTACAAAGACCTTAGCATCTTTTATTGAAACACTAAACTTCTTGGTCATTTTACCACGTTGAAACCTATTTGAGTATACTTTATTCAAACACCATTCATAACTTAAAGTTAATTTGCTAAAAACAGCTTAAAGTTGATTTTGAAAAGTGATTATGATCTAATTGAGAACCAATCCCAAACATGTTAGATGAAGGCTGTTAAAAAATATACTAAATTTTGTACCGAGCAATAAAGAAAAGAATTGAAAACAATAACAGAAAAGACACATAAGATACAAGATTTACATGGTTCTATGAAAGTCTACTCTACGATATAGCAACAATTTCATTATGTCTGGTAATAGAGATTACAAATTCTTTTCTCTCACAACAAACCCTTTCAAAAATGGCTTCTCTCTAATAGAAGATGACTTATATATACTTAAATATAAGTAGTGATCTTCTCGTAATAACCAAGTTTTCGGTTACTCAAGTCGTATATGGGTTTTTATCCAAGACAATTTATCCTAAATTTGCACCTTGGCTTGGATAAACAAGCCACAAACAACCTGAAAATACCAATTGCTACTACCACATCTGCATCGCAGGGCTGCACCTCAAATACTGCTGATACCAATCAAATCTAAACTTGATCTCTAGAATATACTTTGTAATCATTTCCGCTCAATTTTCAACTGTGGAACTCTTCTCTACCATAACAGTACCCTCAGAAACCACATCCCAAATAATATAACATCTGACATCAATGTGCTTGGTGCGTTTATGGAACATCTGATTTTTGGTCAGATGTATGACACTTTGATTGTCGCAATAAACAATGCTAGACTCTTACTTCAACCCCAAATCCCCAACCTCACCCTTCAACCAAATGTCTTTCTTCACTGCTTCGGTCGTTGCTATATACTCAACTTCTGTAGGAGATAAGGTAATAATAGTCTGTAGAGTAGCCTTCCAACAAATCACACAGCTCGAAAAGTGAAGATATAACCTGCCAAAGATTTCCTCCTTTCTAAATCTCCAGCATAGTTGACTCCATCTATCCAACAACTTTACCATTTGCATCACTACCCCGATGATCATAGACCAAATTAGTATCCGCAGTACCTTTCAGGTATCGAAGTATTCACTTCACTCCCTGCCAATGACCTTTCTCAGGATTACCCATATACCTGCTAACCACATTGATTGCATGAGAAATGCCGGGTCTTATGCAAACCATAGCATAAATGAGACTATCCACTGCACTAGCATATGGAACACACGCCATGTGCTCCATCTTCTCCCAGGTCTGTGGAGAATCAGCTGCTGAAAGCTTGAATTGTGCCGCCAAAGGTGTAGTCGCAGGTTTGGAGTTTTTCACACCAAAGCTCTGCAGTACTCGCTCATTGTACTTTTTCTAAGACAAGTCTGTTGTTCCTATAACTGTGCTGCCCTGTAACAAATAGAGACTATTTTGTTTCAACCCATCCATCATAATAAGATTACCTTCATTATCCTCATAACTCCACCTGCAGCCCGATAGCTACAATCATTGGAGTCAAGTATACCAAAGAAACTAGATTTTTCCTCAGTTCTAGAACGTGCTTGGCATCAGTTCAAGTTCTCACAACCAACATGCATCCTAATCTGAATTGAACCTATCCCAACTACTTTACAAGCGACATCATTTCCCATAAGAATTTTATCACCATCAAATGAGCGATAAGTGGCAAACCAATCCCTATTGGAACATCTATGATAGGAGCAACCCATATCAAGACTCTACCCTTCATTCGAGGAACTGATAGTAACTGAAAGAATATCTGGGCTATCAAAATTATCTTCTACTACTCTAGCAACATCAGCCATCTTGCAATTGTCCTTTTTCTTCCTTTTACGCTCAGGACAATCCCTTCGATAATGCCCTTCCTTGTGACAGTAGTAGCACTTCAATTTTTTGCCCTTTGATTGAGACCTTGATCTTCCTTTATTTCTAGAGCCAGCATGGCCAGTGCTTCAGCCTTGAGCCATCAGACCATCACCCTTTTCTTCTCCCTTTCTCTATAGCCTTCTTCTTTAATTCCTGAGAATTTATCACAACCTCAACCTCTTCCATGAAGATACTCTCCTTCCCATACTATAAGTCAGTAACAAGATGTTTATATAACAGAGGTAAAGAACACATTAACAGTAAAGCTTTATCTTCATCTTCTATCTTGATATCAATTTTTTGCAAGTCTAGTAATACTTTATTATATTCATCAAGATGATCAATAATCGATGTACCTTCTTTCATCCAAAGAGTATATAGCTGCTACTTTAAATATAGGCGATTTGTCAGAGACTGTCATATACAAGCTTTCCAATTTCAGCCACAATCCCGTCACAATCATTTCTTGAGAAACCTTTGGCAACATGTTGTAAGCGAAACACAGCAGCAGGGCACTATGGGCTCTCTCCAATATGTCTTCTTTTTCATCAGCAGAAATCGTCTCAGGAAACCCTTGATTCCCATTTAACGCTTTCAAGAACACTTCCTGAATCAGAATAACGTGCATCTTCATCCTCCATAAACTGAAATCGTTTGATCCATCAAACTTCTCCAAATTATACTTCGTCGAAGTATTTGACGCAATCGCAAGGTGCTTTCAATCTAACGTAAACCTTAGCTCTTGATACCACTTGTAAAAAAAAACTAGATTGTGTAGAAAATGAAGGCATGGCGAAAGCCTACTCCACGGTGATAGATTTCACTGTTTGACAATGGAGATTACAGATCTCTGTGTCCCTCAACAAACCCTCTCAAAGAACGAACGGCTTCTCTCTTTTGAACCTAAAATACCGTACAAAACAACTTATATATACTAATAGATGAGTCGTGACCTTCTCAAATAACTAATTTGGGACAAGACAACTTATGTTCCTAGGGCCAAGTGCGACTTATTCTGAATAACCGATGTGGGACACATACACATTAACCAATGTTCTGGTCGCTCGAGTCGTATACAGATTTTTATTCAAGACATAATATCACAAAGGCATTGTACAAAAATTTGCACACCATAACGAGTTTGTGTGAGCTCAGCTAAGAGTATTATAATGGAATATTCTTGAGTTTAGCAATAAATTATAGTCAGAGATAGAGTTTTCACAAGGTGGACATCTGTATTCATAATCTAAAAATTTTGTACTCCGTATTGGATTGCCCCAATGTTAGGGTACTTATGTAACCTTTTTCCTTAATTTGAAAATGTCATCACTACCCTTAATACTTATTTTGACACTAAATATGTATTTTATATGTATATATATCTCTCTTCTCAATACTACCCTCTCACACTGCACCTGCCACCACATGCGCACACTCGCCACCACACATACAAGGCATACATTGCTCTAGTGTGTTTTGACAACTCGAAACTCCAGGGGTTAGTTGGATCTTGGAAAAAAATCCGTGAGAAAGGACTCTGTTTGACAACACTTTTTTTTTCAGTTTCTAAAAAAAATAAAATTAAAGAGCAGTTTAATTAAATTTTTTTTTTTACAAAAACAAGTAGGTGTTTGATAACCCAGTTTTTATTTTGAGATTTTTTTGTGGTGGTTTGCGGTGGCGGTGGTGGGGCGTGGCGGTGGCCGACAGTGGTCGCCGACTGTGGGAGGGTGGTGGTGGTCTCAAAAAAAAAATCAAAACTCATTTTTTGAGTTTTCAAAAATAGTCTTAATTTAAAAACTGATTTTTTTAAACTGAAGGAAAAAAGAAAAGAAAAATGATTACAAAACGCAACTATTTTTTTCAATTTCCAAAATTGAAAAAAATTGAAAAAAAAAGTCCATTCAAACGGGGCCTTAATTCATGACAATATGGACATTCAAACATCAGTGTGATTTGACTAAATTTGTGGACCTGTTGATGAGAAGAAAGGTAATTGAAAGAAAAGGGCCTGGAGGCATGGTGATGTATCTCATACAGTAGTAATTCATGCGCGCTTTCCTCCATTGTACAACTACAATTCACAATGGTACAATCGGTAAGCAGCGACAAGATAGTCTGATTTTAGCGGCGATAGGTGACAATCCAAGTGTAGCAAGTAAATTCAGTGGTGGCGTGTGAATGTGTGCGCAAATGTGTGTATGCATGCATGTGTTGAAATCTCAGTGCACGGGCGCACAAATTAGTTGTGGTGGCGGTGATGATGTCATGGTGGATGGTGCAAAAGTGGTGGTAGGTGGTGTTGGGGTGATGCAGTCTTGGTGGTTGGCCCAGATCAGTGGTGGTGGCGTCTTGGTGGTTGATGGCATTGGATTGGATTGGTGGTAGTGGAGGGATGCAATGGTGGTGGCGGTTGGAGTTGAAGAAGACAGATTTGAGTACGCAAGGTAAAAGAGGAAAAAAGGTTGGAGAACAATCCATCTTTTCAAAAAATAAAATAAAATAAAATTCAATCCCATCACCATCACATTTGGTCAATGCACACAAGTAATATCGTGACAAAACAAGGTACCGGCTATAATTTACCTCTAAACTCAAAGCATTTAGTGATATATATTGCTACTAATATAATTGCCCCTTCATACACACGCTTGCATCACAACACCCCTCGCACCGGATAGAAACATCACAGATAATAGGCTATAGGTGGATACATTTATTCGCATACACGAGCAACCAGTTTCCATGTATGGTTCAGAATGTCTCCTAAACTGATAGGTCTCATCTAGGATTCACATTGCTTACTACAGTGAACTTTAAACTATAGTCTAGAATATCTTCAGGCGTTGACCTTTGGCGCCCATCCGGCAATCACGTATTCTTTTGCAGCAGAGGTTTTCACGAAAGACTCCCGGGAGAAGAACAGCTGCAGTACAAGAAAACTCATCATTTGACTTCACAGCAAAACTCCACAATAACTTTCTTAACCAACACTGCCAGCCAGAATGGACATCTAATTTCCCAGAAACAACGATAATGATGACAGCGCAAGTCACCAGAGGGGGAGCAACAGAGGGAGTGAGCGTACGAGACGAAGACAAAAATATGCATGGTTGAGAAAGCGCGAGAGCGCCCAAATTTAGTATTAGATTTTCAGTATCATTTTGATATTCATTTCGATATTCATTTCAGCAATGGTATATAGTAATATGTCAAATATGAGATATACACCCGAAAAGACCTCAACTTTATTTGTTTTCAACTCAACGACCCGAATGACAAGCAAGGACCGAAACATATGAAAAAAGTGCAACCAAAGGGACTTCTGTCGAATTTAAACTATGCCGTAAAGTCAAGGGTATTATTGTCCCAGCACATAAAAACTAAATCCAACCCCTCTACATCTGTCAATTTGCGATTTGGTACCCCAGCCTCTACTCTTTAATGCAGTACCCACCTCTTTCTCTATCCACCGCCACACTCAAGAGTCCATCACCACCGCCACCAGCCATACACTTCTTCTGTTTCCGTTGAATTTCCTTTCAAAATCTCTACACGTTGAGAGAGATGAATGCAAATATAAAAGAACAAAAAGGCCAGAGAATTATTGTTTATAGGGGCAAGAAGATGTTTGGCACTAATTAGAGGTGAACTGATTTTACTTGCAGAGTTCCAAGTTGAAGTCGGTGATGGGATGAATATGTTGGTCGCCGACTTCTCCCTTCTTTTATTCTATGGTAAAAGGCCGACTCTGTGTTTGCTTATGAACTTAAAGGATGAGATTTACAGCTGAAAGGCAAATGTGATTTTATCGTACTTTCTTGGCAATCAAAGCCCTATAGGCACGTAATTCACGAAAAAAAATCAAGGGTAAATTGTCATTGCCCTTTGGTTCTTAATCTCGATTCCAGGCTACCAGTTTTCTAATTTCTAGGTGAGCTTGGGCACGGTGTCATCCCGGTGGCTACCATAGCCGAGAAGTGGACGGAAGGAGTTCAAGGAGAACATCCCTGCCGGTGACCTACGGATTCAATTGCTTGTAATTATGAGTACGTTGGCGCATATGCAATCTGGTACGACAATGAGGTCAAAGGTTTTGCATCTTGTTACATGGAGCAAAAGATCAGGTTATGAAGGTGGTGATATCATGGAGTCTGGCGGTGATTGGGCGACCGGTGTTTTGCAATGGGAACAGAAGGAAAAGTGAGGAAAGAAGAGCAAATGAGAACAAATAAGCAAAGACAATTGTTATCCCCGAATAGACAAAACCCAGTAGTGTAGACGTTATAGTTTTAGGTTAGATTTCTCAACTGTTAAAATCAAGAGTTGAGGTCCTTGTGTTAAGAAACCACAAAAAGTTAGGTACTTCAGAAAATACTTACAAACATCAGTGGTAAGGCTTCCTGCTCCTAAACTTCATGAAATGTGTTCAATTCTTCCTGCGGCAATCATTCTGCGCTTAATTTATGCCAGTATGCATAGGTAGGAGTGCTCAACCGCTTACGTAATCGACCACATTACCACTTGGCCAACTCTCATTCATCAAACGAGGTAGGTGGATTTCATTATATAATTTACAACTCGCCTTTAACGATTCCAGAATACTGCATGCCTTTGGGCTTTGAGAGGAGGAGCGCAACTACATATTGGCAAATTTGCTGACCTAGATCACTGCTATTCTCCTCGTCCAAGACTCAGATATCATGCAAACTAACTACACAGGTGGAATTTCCTCTTTTCCTTTTTGTCTCTCCCTTCTTTAAGTGCAATGATGAATGTTGCCTCAACATTTACGCGTTTTGCATGAACAATCTATCTTAAAAGATGAACCAGAGTCAGGAACACAGGCCTTTCTCCTAGATTTTTGTAAAAGTAAAAAGTTTCCCGACCCACCTCACCCTCCGCCCCCAACCCCACCCGGGGCCCGTCTCCCAAACCTAAAAGTCAGCACAGTTTGGTTTGGAGGCTGAATTTGAAACCAAACCAACCACATCTGTTTGGCACGGTTTGGTTTCATCTGTTCGGTTTAAACAGTTCTGATGGATCAAACGGATTGTTTTGGATGGAATTGACCGATACGGACTTGCAGCTATTTTTTGGACTTATTTGGGCCTAACCATTGACTATTGGGCCTTTACAATATTCATGATCATGCCAACCAATTCAAGTTAGGGTATAGTTTACTTATTTATTTTGGTGGTTAAGTCATAAGTGGGGTAAAAACTAGATAGTAACAGATTGGATTAAAGTTTAAATATGTTTAAATGCAAATATATATGGTACATTCATGTTCAGTTTAGAACGGTCGCAAAAGAAACCGAACATTTGGTTTGGAATAGAAAAAAAAAACAATCCAATGCTTTTAAATCGGTTCATGATCGGCTGGATTTTTTGGTTCGGTTTCACCTGTTGGATCGTTTCAAGGGGTTTAAATGCTCACCTCTATCCTAAACTCATCTTCTGGTTCTGACCATATGAAAATGCACAGGACACGTAGTTGTGTTCGTCGAGGAAAAAATTCCACTCCCATAAATGGCGGGGCCGGAAAGTACTATTGAGAAGGTTGCAGGCTACTACCAATACATCAAGATAGAGAGCCAGATAATCATGTCAAAGCCCAAATGTGAACTTAAAATATATCCTTACTCTTGAACCAAATTAAATCTGATACTTGATAGAGAAAATCTTTGCAAAAAGTAAAAATTCCAACTTCCTGAGTGCATTCAGTAGAAACGTAATTCTAGAAAAGGGTCATCTAGCACAGTACACAAGAACTTCCTGATACCTCCTAGACCTCTCTACAGATCAAAATTATATCTCTCTCATACATTTATAGCCAGCCCAACTATTCAAGGACAAAGGCTTAGTAGAGTTGAGTGCCATCATCTTAAATCCATGTCCAGGGTTCTTATCGGAGCAAATATATAAGTTTGTAAACGAGGTCCACTCACTTTTTACAAGTAAAAGTTCTATGCAAACCATGGTCTTTTTTCTCGGATAAGTAGCAACCATGTTCATATAAAAAATGAAGTATTTGAAGCAGTTTCCTAAAAGAATTTCATAATCAGAATGCAGGAACCACATCATTAAAGCAGTGGCGTTGGGGTTGGGGTGTTGGGTTGACACTGTGGTAGCTACCACCGCTGATGCCAACTTATTCAGGAGAGGAAGTATAACGAACAAGTTCCTGAACATGATGCTACGTGTTTGCATAGCCTTCACCAGAAGTGCATAAGCTTACGATAAAAATTATCCTTACAGCACCAAGCAAGCAAAAGAGAAGTACTAAAAAGGCAACTGTGATAACAGGATAATTAAAAGAAGTTAGGTGTATACCTTGGTGTAATTATGCACATGAGTCAAGCTTTCAGGGACAGTCCAGTCCTTAAAATGGCCTAGAGCCACCTCCATATGGAAAAGCTTTGGTGCCAGGCTCAAATCAACAGCAGTTATCTTATCCCCACCAACATATGGTCCCTGATTAAATCAGCTTACTAATTAGTTGCATACCTTCTTCTCTTTCTTTATTCAGATAAGTACAGTTTTATTAAGAAAGGTCCCAACAGACTGCACGAACTAGAAGGAAAAAAGAAATATTAACCACTTTGTCTTATCAATGCTACAAATATATCACTACATACATGTGCCTTGAGGTGTTCATCCAAGGCCTTTAACTCATTAAGCAAAACTTGCTCCGTCCCATCATTGGGATCCTTGCTCTTCAAGAACGTGACAAAAGCAGAAAATACTTTGGAACCCCTACAATCCAACAATGGTTAAAGATCAAGAAATTAGCCTAGTAATGCAACCCAAAAAGAATCGTATGCCACATGTTAACTCAGGCTTTGTGATGAAAAAGAACCTAAGGAAGACAAAACAGAAGAAGGCAATAGATCCTGCTTATAAACATACCATACGCGCTACGGAAATTTTCAGACTTCAACTAGAAACATGACGACATGAAAATATTTACACAGATCTAAAAACTAGCCATGAATGAATGGAAAGAGCTCCCGAAAAGGAAAACTAAAGCCCCTTCAGAGAACTCTTTTAATAAGGAGCTCACAATATGATTAACGCCAGTTTGAATCATTTAAAAACTCTGCAAAAATCCATTAACTTCAGAAACACAAATGTTCTCTAAGGTTCTACTCATTTGTTTTTGTTGAGGTTAAGGCAAATATGTGAATTAGTTTTCAGTCATTCTCTTTTTTTTTTTTTTTGAAAATGGTCTACCGACTTCCGTGTTTGTGCCATTTTCCATCTTCGGCTCTCGATATCTCAAGGGCTTAAAAGTTACTCTTTTAGGCCATAACCTGCAAAAAATCGCAACTATTGCTACAGTACCACTTTCCATCTTTCTAGTAAAGCCTTAAAATTCACATCAAAGTCATCACCGACAAAAAGTATACAACATTAAGTGTAGGACATACAGGAGATCACAAAGAAAATACTATCTGACTAGTCTATACCGTGGACAGTGCCCACACATGTCAAAATGAGAACACCATATGAATGCAGCACACGCGTGCACACACAGAGAGACAGAGAGGGAGAGGGCATACACAGAGGCAAATTCAGGGGAGGGAGAGAGAGAAGGGTCAGGGTATTTCTCCTCAATGAGGCCAACGATGACATCAGAGTCACCAGTCCACTTATCATCGCCCTCGAATTTGAACACAGGCACTTTCCCTTCAGTGCTCTCCAAGAACCTAACAACAGCCACCACCCACCAAGATTAAACTTTTGCTTCAAGGGTTTTAACACAAACATTACAAGCATCTCTTTCTGATTTTAAAAATTGTAACCATTTGGGTTTGTTGCTCAAGTCGATCAGATGCATCTTGTAGGGGACTTTCTTTTCCTCCAGAGTCAAGAGTACCCTCTGGCAGAATGGACCTAAGAAAAACCCACAAAATCACATAAACCCTGGATAATAGAGATGGAAATCACAAAACCCACAAACAATTGCACACACAAACGGGGAGGAAGAGAGAAATTACAGTCGCCAAGGACATCAGGGGCACCAGACGCGGCCTTGACACAGATCTCCACTGCCATAGATGAAAGTGAGTGCGTCTGTGTGTGTGTGTGTATGTGTGTGTGTGGAGAGAGAGGGGTTATGGGATTCTTCTAGTAAGCACTGCAGGGAAAGGTGGTAATGTGGAATATATATGGGCTTGGTTTGTGACCTCAACGCCTACACATGGGGAGTATAGAGAGTCTTAATCAGGGTAGCTTTGAGTCCATAATCGGGGTAGCTCTCACTGAATAAGATTCTCCATCTTGGTGTTACTGCGTGAATCCAAAAAGATCAATTACATTCGGTGCGACTAAAGTTTTCTTTTATTACACTTGTTTACTCGTGATAAAAAATTACACTCACAAACCTGTCAAATAATTGTGATGACAGAAAAGTAAGAGTAACAATATTACTAAGAAAGTTGAAGTGTGATAACCCAGCTAATCTAAGCCTAGCTAAACATCACTAATTTGATGTAAAACGACTCTAAACCTACAACTAAATATGCACGCACCTTAGCCTACTAAGTATACTCACCATCATTTCCACTGCCAAACACTCCGGCCGGCATCCAAACACACACCCAAACAATCACAAATGTGTAGGTTTGGGCCTTGAATTATCACTCTTATCTAAATCATCGACATCCAACAATCCTCCAAAGATAGCCGCATCAAGAACCACAATTTCTCAATTTTTTTGGCGATTTCCAGCCAGCTGATCTTCTAGATTCAGTTTCCAAGATTGCTTAAGTTTGGGTTAACCATTTGATCTCATCTTTACACCAGGTGGTAGGAGATCGATGACGTCCAGCGGCAGCCTGTTCTTGCTCATGTTCCCAGCGCAATCCTAATTGGTTGGGCCGATATCATTTCTGGTGGTTTCCACGAGTCACGAGTTGATTGCTACAATTTGTCGATGAAATTCTTCATGCAGTGGTATTTTTTATGAAACTTTTTCAAAGGGCAAAGATAAGTTTATCTCGTACAATACAGGGAGAAAAATTTTTAGAGACGATTAATTATCATTATATAAAACGTTACTAAATTAAATAATTTTTCTTCTTCCCTTTGCTATGTAATGCTACAAGATCACAACTATGTATTGTTATGATCTTATACTTCTTCTTTATATATATATATATATATATATATATATAGGGGACCGATCCACACCCACCGGTGGAGAAATAACAAATTTCTCCACCGAACCGCTGGTCTTACCAGCGGTTGGCCACGTGGGACAAAAAGGCGAAAAAGGTGTACGGTCACTGCATTAATGGCAAAAAAGGCACGAGAAATGGCACGAGAAATGGTGAGAAAATGGCGAGAGAGAGAAAAAGGACACCAACCGCATGCACAACCAGCGGTTGGCATTAATATGCCTGCCACGTGCCGTCCCCCACCCCTGCCACGTGGCCCAACCCCATGGCCCCTGCCACGTGGCGTCCCCCTCCCCCTGCCACGTGGCCCACCAGCATGGCCAACCGGCGGTATTAGCGATGGCCTGCCACGTGGCATCCCCTCCCCCTGCCACGTGGCAGGGGGAGGGGATGCCACGTGGCCCAACCGCCGGTACCACCCGCGGTTGGTCCCCTCCCTCTGCCACGTGGCGTCCCCTCCCCCTGCCACGTGGCCCAACCGCTCCTACGACCCGCGGTTGGTCCCCTCCCTCTGCCACGTGGCGTCCCCTCCCCTCATCCGCAGGGCCCAACCGCTCCTACAACCCGCGGTTGGTCCCTGCCCCCTCCCCTGCCACGTGGCGCCCCCCCCGCGTGATGCCCCACCTGGTGTCCTTCCCCACGATGCCACGTGTCGTCCTTCCCTCCCCCGTGATGCCCCAACGTGGTGTCCTTCTGCCGAATTTTTTTTTTTGCAGCAGCCTTTGACCGCATAAACACCCACCCTTCCTCACTTTTTTCTGTCTTTTTTCTTCTCTCTTCCTCGCTTCTCTCTTTATAATCCCCTCCCCCGAACCCTTCTTCTGCACTCTGTCATCTTTTACCAACTTCCTTCGTACTTCATATCTCACCTACATAATCTCCACAACAATACAAATCAAAAAATTTTACGCTAGAAGATCGTGGATAACCGCTAGAAGATCGGTAGTTTTTTCTTTAAATACATCAAGTCACAACAAGTAAGTATTTTGAATTTCCTTATAATTCAATGTTAGGTTTATACAAATCAGCGTATTACATTTATAGATTCCAAAACAGAGATTTTTTAGGGTGCCAAATATAGACAGTTTTTCACGAATTTATAAAAAATAGCTAGAGCTAGATTTTGCCAAAATACAAAAAAGAGACCCTAGTTATTCTTAAAGGATCTGTCTCAGGTAAAAATTTCAGATTTTTCCAAAGACTGGAAAGGGGTTAACTGATACGGGGAACCTTGTAACTCTGCAGTGTATTTTAAAATATCAAGCTAGCGCGATTTCGCGCGAAACTTTTATGAGAATCCTAGGATGTTGGGAAGTTCCATTCCCCAGGAATTCGGGCCATTCCGAAGCCGTTACCTATTTTTTTGGCCGAACGGCCCTTTAAGCGCTTGATCCGGACACCGGTTCGCGATTTTTGGGCGAAACCTCCGTAAAATACTTTTTATGTCAAGAATGAATTCAGGAAGCCTCAAGTAGCATTTCGAAGCACTTTTGATATTTTTTTATGCCAGGGGCATTTCGGTAATTCGCCGCCCCGAGAGGGGTATTTCGGTAATTTTACAGTGCTAAGTTTTTTGACGGACTTTTTAGTCCAGAAATATAATTACAAAACCTGAAATGTTGTTTTGAAGCTGACGTGGCGCGCGTAGGGGTGTTTTGGTAATTTTCCCGCGCCAAGGGGTGTTTTGGTAATTTTCCCGTGCCAAGTTTTTCAAACGACTTTTTAGTCCAGAAATGTAAGTAAACCACCTGAAATGTTGTTTTGAAGCTGGTTCGGGGGCGTTGGGGTGATAGTGAACGCTCAGGGGCATTTCGGTAATTTGCCGATGTTCGGGGGCTATTTTGCTAGGAAGGATCCAGCTTAAAATTCATACCTTAAAATAACTTTTAGTTCAGGAAAGGGTGTGAGACACCCGAAAACTTATTTTGTTCCAGATGTTCTGAACCTTGTGACGCACCGGCGATGACTGCCAGGGGATATTTTGCATAAGTAGCGGGTGTTTTGGTAACATGCCCCCTTTAAAATTTTTCCTGATATATTTGGTATATAATTGACGTAATACATTTAAAAACTTGACTTTAAAGCGGTTTTGAGGTGTTGGAGGTGTAGGGGCCATCGGGCTATATATTGCTATATAACCACGTTGGCGCTAAATTCAGTGGGAACTAGCGTAATTAAGCGTTCGGAGTGGTGGGAATTGAGGATTTGTTTTAATACATTGAAATAATGACTATTGCTAATGTGTTGGTAAGCTAGGTTAAAGATCCAGTTATAGTTTTGGAATGTAAATATTATGGATATTATGGACGCTAAGTTGGTTTATAATTATATTTTGTTCTTAAAGGTATGAATTTCAGCTCTGGACCTCATGATACATCAATCCTATACGATGACGATGACCACGTCGCGAGGCACGTATTTGACGGTGTCGATAGGGGTGTTTTGGAAACAATTCAAAGCACAAGGCACCTTGAAGAGTGGGTACTAAACGAGGAACAAATACAGCTATTACACCGTCAAAATTTAACCCTGTTCACCGATCCCGGGAAATGGTCTCGACACGACGATTGCCTTATATCCGCTCTAGTTGAACGATGGAGGAGCGAGACGAACTCATTTCACTTCCGGTTTGGTGAAATGACTGTTACGTTAGAGGACGTCGGATTTATACTTGGAATCCCATGTCACGGCAGACCCGTTACTTTGAACGTGCCGTCTGCATCCATAGCGAATATGGCTATGCAGTATTTTCCGGGAATTCCAAGGGCAGCGCTTACAACAAACGGCGTCAAGCTTAAATGGCTGAGAGAGCAGTACGGCGTGCTACCGGATGAATACACTCCTCAAGATTTCGTGACGTATACGAAGGCATTCCTTCTGTATATTATTGGAGCTATATTACTTCCGACGCATTCGAAAAACACGGTGCATCCGAAGTATATGGTGTTCTTGGAGGATCTTGAGGAGGTATACTCCTATTCGTGGGGTTCAGCTGTCCTTGCGCACCTATATCGAGCACTGCATAAGGCTACGAGAAACGGTGCCAAGTCCATTGCCGCCTGCCTGACTCTATTACAGGTATGAGCATTTATTTTCTTGGTAGGATCCTTAGTCAATATATTCGGGATTAATTACTAATTCCATATAATGTTTGCATTCACAGGTTTGGTCTTACGAGAGGCTACCCATGGGTCGTCCACAACCGTTGGTAGATTCCGATGAGACGTGGCCTAGGGTGTGGGCCTGGGGGCCTACGACCAACCGGAGGTGGAGACGGGTAGACCCTCACCACCATCTAAAGTTCTATCGGGGGGAACTAGAGATACTAGATGCATCCCAGGTGACGTGGCAGCCATATGGCAAGGTGATGCATCTGTTGGATGAGTGGTGTTGGCAACTTCCGGTGTCGTACGTGCTGGCAGGTTTGGTTCGGGTGCCGCTCATTCACTTCGAAGAATGTGAGTTTCAGATGCCCGATCGAGCTATGAAGCAAGCTGGCTGTCCACAAGGGATACCAAAACCCGCTGTAGACATGCGGCCATACAGGGGTGGTCGAGGGCCGAACTTCGAGGTGGCTGATGCCTTGATTTTGTTGGGTGACGAGGTGCACCAGTGGAATACCTGGCAGGAAACGTATGATAGCCTTGTATCGCTGAAGCACGACGGCATTAGTACTGAGGAATACTTACAGTGGTTTCTCAGGGTGACGCGCACGAGGGTGAATCGCCCTTCCCAGGTGAAGAAGACATCGTACGCGCCACGTGAGGTCTATGACCAGTTCTGGGCATTGGCCATTGTAAGTCATGCTAGTGTTGTTTGATAATTTATTTGCGCACCTTATCGACCATTTGTCAAATATGATTAGCCATATTTTCTATGCATGTTTTTTAGGTTGACCAGGGCATTGAGGTGTTCAAGCAGCTGGAGTCGTTTGACTGGTTTGTCGCGCAGGCTCCTGACAATCTCAAGAGGTCCATTGAGAAGTACAAGACTGAAGTTCAAAACTTTAGTCTTGCGTACCGGGGTTACGAAGGGGAGCCGTCTAGTCGCCCTCGTCCTGAAGCGTACGACTATCAGCCCCAGAGTCAGGTGTGGGAGTCGTCTGGTCGCCCTCTTCCTGACGCGTACAACTATCAGCCCCAGAGTCAGGTGTGGGAGCCGTCTGGTCGCCCTCCTCCTGACGCGTACGACTATCAGCCCCAGAGTCAGGTGTGGGAGCCGTATAGTCGCTTGCCTCCTGACGCATACGACTCTCAGTGCCAGAGTCAGGTTCCCCAAGTAGGAATCCAGGCCTCGCGCCCAAGCTTTCGGTCGGACAAAGGACAAGCGACGAAGCCATTGAGGTCGGACAAGATGGCTTGGATCGACCGGCACTACTTTGGGCATGAGCCTGTCAATTCAGCAGACTTTCCCCTTGCGACATTCCTAGGTCATGAGGATATCAGAACGTTGGCGCCGGAGACAGATCTTTCAAATTTTGTCATGAACGCTTACATAGAACTGCTCCGGATTAGAGAGCAACGTTTTAACCGTTCTGAATATTTGAAGCTTAACATGTATCCCACTCATTTTGTGGAATTAACGGTGAGAGAATTCACAGAATGGAGGCGAGGGGGCGGCAGGAGTAAGTGGAAACCAGGTCGAAACGTGTTAGGCATGATGAACGCAGACTATCAATGTCCCGCTGCTGATGCGAACCTTATCATGATACCCTGTCATCATGCAAACCACTGGTTCCTATTAGTTCTCCATCCAGCGTTCAGAACGGTTCACATATACGATAGCCTAAGGGAGGACGAGCCTGGACAGCTGCTGGCACAGATGTACAACGAGTACATCACTTTAGTGGTTAGTATTTATTTTTTGACCTTGGCTCATAGTATATTGTTCTTGTCTCATAGGCTTGATTCTCGTTTTTATTGTTGGATGCAGACTACTGTCCTCTCGCTAGCATGCGGACGGCCACAGGGTGACCCTTGGACGGTCGTGATGATAAAGGACCGACCAAAGCAATATAACGGTCACGATTGCGGGATTTACGTCCTCAAGTACATGGACTACGTTGCTCGCTCGGAAGTGCTCAAACACTCCTCGTGGACTAGGAAGGATGCCTTGACGTTTAGGTATAGGATAGCCTGGGAGCTGAAAAAGAATGAAGCTAGACGCATTCATTACCATTATCCTGACGTGCGTGGCTAGCTGCTGTGATGTTACAAAAAATTGTACCAAAAAGAAATGTACATAATTTTTCGCATGCTATGAATTTGGCGCTAAAATGTGCGCGAATATACCTTTCATATGACGGCATTCGAAAAAATTACGCGTCTCGCTTTTCGCCGAAATTCATAGAAATGGGCTAACTAGCGTGCATGAGGTGCAATGAGCGAAAAAAAAAGTGACAAAAAAAATTTCAACTTTTTTCGGAAGCTATCAAATGCGGCCTAAAGTGTGCCCGAATAGGCCCTTCCTAGGAAAACTCAAAAATTAATGTGTCTCGTTTTTCGCCGAAAGTCTTACAAATGGGCTAACTAGCGTGCCTGAAGTGCAATGAGCGGAAAAAAAGTGACAAAAAAAATTACAACTTTTTCGGAAGCTATCAAATGGGGCCTAAAGTGTGCCCGAATAGGCCCTTCCTAGGAAAACTCAAAAATTAATGTGTCTCGTTTTTCGCCGAAAGTCTTACAAATGGGCTAACTAGCGTGCCTGAAGTGCAATGAGCGGAAAAAAGTGACAAAAAAATTACAACTTTTTTCGGAAGCTATCAAATGGGGCCTAAAGTGTGCCCGAATAGGCCCTTCTTAGGAAAACTCAAAAATTAATGTGTCTCGTTTTTCGCCGAAAGTCTTACAAATGGGCTAACTAGCGTGCCTGAAGTGCAATGAGCGGAAAAAAAGTGACAAAAAAAATTACAACTTTTTTCGGAAGCTATCAAATGGGGCCTAAAGTGTGCCCGAATAGGCCCTTCCTAGGAAAACTCAAAAATTAATGTGTCTCGTTTTTCGTCGAAAGTCTTACAAATGGGCTAACTAGCGTGCCTGAAGTGCAATGAGCGGAAAAAAAGTGACAAAAAAAATTATAACTTTTTTCGGAAGCTATCAATTGGGGCCTAAAGTGTGCCCGAATAGGCCCTTCCTAGGAAAACTCAAAAATTAATGTGTCTCGTTTTTCGCCGAAAGTCTTACAAATGGGCTAACTAGCGTGCCTGAAGTGCAATGAGCGAAAAAAAGTGACAAAAAAAATTACAACTTTTTGGAAGCTATCAATTGGGGCCTAAAGTGTGCCCGAAAACGGAGTTACCAAAAATATCAATAATCCACAAATCAAATCACAAATTAAAGATTGCACAAACCAAATCACAAATTTAAACATTATAAAAGTTCAATTTATACAACTGAAACATTAACCCTAACACTCTTCCTCATCATCGTCCTCCTCGACCATACTGCCAGGTTCGATACCTAACACTTTATAATGGTTTCTCTTGTCATGATCAGTCATCTTATTACACAACGCACACTTTCGTAATTTTTTTTGACCCGTTGCTTCTTCAATCGGATTCTTCATGCGTATTGCTCGTTTTCGCCCTTTTGTTTGAGAAATAATTGGATCAAAAATGTCGTCCTCCTCACGTTGTAGGTCAGTGCCGTCAATGACTGGCTGTTTGGCTCGATTGAATCTACCGCCTGGAGTTGGTCGAGTAGTCGGAGTGTCCACAGTTTCTGGTAATGCCATCCTAAACTGTGCATGCATAGCCTTATCCCGTGCGGCTGCTTCAACTTGATACCTGTACCCATCAAATGTCGACGCTGCATCCATTGATAAACCGTGCATGATGTTACAAAGGTGATTATATCGCAGCGACTCAGATTGCTCGAAATCAACTGAAACATTGGGCACGTAAGGAATGTGACCGTGGACTCTGTTGGCTTCCTTCGTCCACCGTTCCAAGATATACGGTGGAGGGATTTCACTAGCATTCTTGGCGCTCAAAACCCTCAACGCGTGTCGACAAAGTATACCTTTATGCTCAAACAGTTGACAGTTGCAATTAACCAACCCAGTGTCCTTACAAATTGCTACGGTAAAATGTCGTCTGGTCCTCGGAGCCGACGAAGAGCACGGATTGGCGAAGTTCGT